>BPLR01012408.1:0-188192 GCA_021605095.1 Caerostris extrusa
AGGTTTGTAATATCAGCTTTTTCCTTTCCATTAGCACTCCTCACACATCACTTGAGACATAATCAACAGTTTTCAACGTGACTGTCAGCAAAGAAAATAAAATAAGTTTCTGCAATAAATGAATGAGTTATTGTTGCAATATTGTATTAAATTTTTGAAAGTTTTGACTTTTCATTCATATTTATATACTATTACCTCATTTAATTATTTTTAATCTCACATACATCACTTATTAATATAACACAAAATTAAAATTTTTCAACAGTTTTAGTTTTTCAACATAACTGTTTGACAAAAATATAAATAAGGGTGGTTGCTCGCAACAAAGTAAATAGCTATGTTCTTCTAAAGCTGAACTTCAGCTTTATCATTCATATACTCATTAAATGCCGTTTTCAAATGCCGACACGGGCCATTTTTGCATCGAAATCCTCTGTGCCTGGAGAACGCATATAAATAAAAGGAGGGGCAGACCAGTTTTGCCTGTGGCCTGAGCTGCACTGCTTAGTTTGCCTTGGCGGGTCACAGGCTGGGTGTTCGAATCCATGATGGCATGGAAGTGCTTGTTTGGATTAGAAACCATGCTAACACGACAGCCAAAGTGCAAAAATACCGTTGAAAGCAACCAATCAGTAGCTACTGTCACGCAGATAGTACTGCAAGCTCCGTTTGAAGCAAACATTCAGTTCGCCTTCACCGCACTCAGTGACAGGCCACGTCATTGTGATTTATCGTCTCATCCTCAGTGTAGATATCACTTACTTCGATTAATATATTTCTTTTTTGAAACCCCATGCTCTATTCATTACACCATACAATTCATATAATCAATAAATAAAGTTTTTTACATCTCTGCTAATTTATTCGAATTGAATTTTATCACTTTTCACAGATACAGCCAAAACAAATTTATCAAATATTTAAAACTTTCGTTTTCGCTCTCCTCTAGTATTCAAAGTCATTTAGCATGCCGATTAGCTCCCATCTTGACCCGAAGCCCGTGCCTCTTCTAATCTGTGGAGTGAGTTATTTGGGCTAGAAGGAATACCGAGCTCGAAGAACAAAAAAGCTGAATTCTCGATATTGTCTGCGTGTTCTAACATCAACGACTATAAAGACTCAGTCAGCATATGGTCACGTTCAAAAAACATGCAGATTGGCGATAATCACACAGTTGTCAATGTTGACTAGCAACAAGTTTTTCAGTGCCTTTTCCAGGAAACCTAATGTAATGTTACACAAAGTCTTACATGAAACAGCACATTGGCCTTCACAAGATGCCCATCATCAGCATCAGTATTGGCGGTCAGCTGAGGGCCGTAACCTGCCTGGCAGATTACACGAACGATGCCATGGGTTTTTACCAGTCCTAGTTCAACGCTCAACTGCACGAGGCCTGCGGTCATGGTGCGCTCATACCATTGTGAGCCTGGCACTGCGGTGCCATGAATAGTGGCCTGAATTACTTTACTGTAGGTCCCGATTCATATGACAAAAGAAAGCGTCACAGGAGCCCAATCAGACATTCTCATCCAATATTTTTCAAACCATAAAGGCAACCAGCCAGGGATGTGGTGGCGAAAGTGCAGTAGTAGTCATATCTTAGACCAGGACTCCAGCCCAGTAGATTCTGAACCACTGCAACACCCATGGTACTGAAACCTCGAAACCGGTGGCACGTTTACAGCATGTTCCGGGCCTGAAAATGTACAAAAAAGTGGGAAAATAGTCGATCCATGGAATTAAAGCAACATTGCATATAAATATAATAACTTTTATGAAACAGCAGTATGTTTTTGTTGGGAGAGGCCTCGAAATGTAAACAGTTTGTCATTTTTCTCTCTCTCAGTTATATTGAGTCATAATGACATACATGGAATACTCACGTTGCACTTATGAAATAATTTTCTGCTTTCATTGCACATCAGAAAGCCATATACAAAAAGGGGAAAATACGATCCATTGATGATGCTCTAGTTATATAGCCTATAAGCGTAAAACCTTGCCAAAACAAATATGTGAACCTGATGAAACAAAATTGTATCTGTGTTTTGCTTCCAATTTCTAACCAGACAGAATAAAAATAAACCATGGAAATGCTGCCATGGCCACAGTAATAAAATGCCTATAAACATAACTGCCTTTGTATCAACACAGCTACACGCACAATATAAGATCTTTGTCAGCCTGTATACTTCTGCAGTCTTCTGCTCACGAGCTGAGTCATACGACATGGGCAGAGAGCCAACAGATCTCACCTGTTGGCAGAGCGCAGTGAGCAGCCAGCACACGTAGTCACTGCAGAGACTTAAATAGCAATCACCGCCATAACCCTAGTAATGAAGCAAAGTTAATGTTGTAGTCATTTGAATAACAATATTAGAATGTAATCTTTCAGAATATAGTTTTCCTTGATTATTTAAATTATACTTTTTGTCGGCAATACATTACTAATTTTCTTACGATAATATTTCTGTTCCCAATGCACATTTGAATACGTGAGAAAGTGGAAAATTTACTCCTGTTTTTCTTGAATTCGTATTAAGTTACGGCAGAACTGGCGCTTAAATGAAAAACAGTCTGATGGAGACAAGTTGGTCATCTTTTTACTGTTGTTATATACCATGGCCTACAAAAATTTAATTTGTTTTTCCAGTTAAAGAAACATAGCAAAGGATTCGCTTTATAAAGAATACTTTCTCTCAATGAAAGTGCTTAGATATTCCATTATTTTGTTATACAAAGCTCAAAATTTCAAAACCACCCTGCTCCTTGTTATATGGGTTCAAATTCTTTCGCTTTTTAGTTGTTGGCACTGTCCTGAGCCTCGAGTGAATTTCGCATCACATTAGTGCCTGAGTTGCAGTTTTGTGAAGAGCTGACGATTTGAAATATGAATTGAGCAAAACATGGCTGCCTGCTTGCGGAATGAAGACAGTGTGTGTGAAATGCATAGAATGTTGGAAGAAGGCATCTTTACAAAATTAAAAGAGCCATATATTTTCATGTTGTCACCTTGCAGCACTCACACTCTTCCCTGTTATACCTTGTTCAGCAAATGCCATAAAGCTCTTATTCTCACTGCTTCAAATACATCTTTTAATCCTCAGGGCGGATGACAATGTTGCAGCTCTTTCAAATATTCAGTACTCAACTTTAGCTTTTAGCAGATTTGGGCTGCTCAGATGGCGCCCGCAGAAAATTTCACTTTTATTTGAGTAAAAAGATTTTTGTAATAAGGAAAGAGGGGAATTGGACTTTAAAATTTTACATTACTTGTTTTTTAAATGGTATCAAATGAAAAAAATATTGAAGTTTAAATTAGTCTTTATTGTGGTTTTATTAACAGATAAAGTAATTTACAAAAAATTCTTATTCTGCTTTTCAAACATTGTAATTTTTATAAAATTTTATAAGAATATTTCAATGAAAATAGCATCTTCTTTTAACAATATTATTTGTTAAATGGTAAAAATAAATAACTATATATATTTTTCACATTGCTTCTTATTAGTTTGTGGTCAAATGAAACAAAAGAGTTTTGCTTAACTATCTCTTACGTTTATGTTATTCAGTACTGGTAATATTTGTAAATGAAATATCGAGGCTAACGAGTCAAATATCAAATACTGCATAATAATTCAGAGTTTAAATTGTATTGTACCTAATCTGTATTTAGTATTGTAATGTACTTTGTTTTTAACTGCACATGGGACAAGTGGCAATTTGCAATAGCTCCAGAAAGTGAGTCTCTGAATTTAGTTTGAATGAAAATACCATTACATTGTGGTCGAAATGCCCATAAGATTTAAAATTTATTAAGATGCATTTAAAAGATATTTGTATTAAACAGTTATTTAAAAATTGTGCTCCTAAGTTAGTTAAAGTGTATAACGAGTAGGCTCCTGCATTTTAACACAGGTGAATTCCATATTAAAACTTTTGTTCTTCTACATATAAAACATTTCTTTTAATTTGTTCTAGCACACAATGGAAGAGAGAAAAGAAGAAACTATATCTTTTCCCACTGTTTTTTAAATAGCTTGTATATCAAAAATGAATTACAAGAAATATTGCTTAAGTTAACTATCTTGCACAAAATTGTATAAAGCAATATACTTGGGTGATAATTTTTTTGTATATGAAATTAATAACAAAATATATGAATATAATTTGTATTTAAATTTATTATGATGTATATATTATATACATATATAATTTATTATTCAAAATATACGAATAATAATTCTGTATTAAAATTCTAGAAAGTAAAATATAAATATTTTAATCAAATAAGTATTTCTCTTTGTTATTGTGCTAGAACAAATTAAAAGAAATGTTTTATATGTAGAAGAACAAAAGTTTTAATATGGAATTCACTTATAATAGTTAAAATACGAGGCCTACTTCGTTTTATACACTTTTAATATGGGACTTATTTGGTTTTTTAAGTGCTTTGTTACAATACAAATATCTTTTTTAAACATCTTCATAAATGTAAACATCTTATGGAAACATTTTCGTTATAATGTATGAAAGTATTTTCATTTCAAACTAAATTCAATGAACTCCTTTCTGGATTTATTGCTTTAAATTTGTCACTTGACATGTACAGTTAAAAACAAAAGTACAGTACAATATAAATACAAGATTAAGTACAATACAATTTAAATACAGAATTATTATACGAATATTTTGATATTTGACTCTTTGTACTCATTAATTTCATTTACAAAAATTTTACCGAGTATAATTCTTTATAAAACTTTGATAAGGATAGTTAATTTAAGCAAAATTTATTTTGTTTCATTTGATATACAAGCTAATTAAAAAACAATGTGAAAATATATAGTTGTTTATTTTATTTTTTACCACATTTATTTAAATAATAAAATTTGTTAAAAGAAAGATGCTATTTTTTTTTCATTGAAATATTCTTATAAAATTTATAAAATTTTTTTTTAATGTTTTTCAACTGAAAAACTAGAATAAGAATTTTTTGTAAATTATTTATCGATTAATAAACCTACAATAAAAGACTAATTTAAGCAATATTTTTTTGTTTCATTTGATATACAAGATATTTAAAAAACAAGTAATGTAAAAAAAAATTTTTTAAAGTCAATTACCACTTTTTTTTCCTGTATTGCAAAAAAAAAAAAAAAAAAAAAGTCTTTATAAATAAAGTGGAAATTTTTCTCTTACATCAGGCGCCATCTATTGGTATAAACAGACAACTTAAATCTATAAAAACTAAAGTTAATTACTGAATTAATATTTGAAAAACTGTATCATCCAACAGTTAAAAAAATGTCCAGTGTCATCCACTACAAGTTAAAAAAATGTATTTGAACTTGAGTGGATGAATAAAAAGGTATTTTATGAACGTTTGAAAGTTTGAACAAGATATAATAGGGAGAGTGTGGCTAACAGTAGGAATTGAACAACATGAAAATATATAGCTCTTTTTTTAAATTTTTATCAACGAATGCCTTCTTCAACATTCTATACGTTTCCTCACACGAATATTCATTTCGCAAACAAAATTTAATGCATGTTCTTTGCTCAATTCATTCAGACATTTCAAAAATCGTCGAAAACTCTTTTAGCGTTTCATAAAGCCAAGCGTAACTCAAACACTAATGAATATTTTGATGCGAAATTTCACTCAGATGTCAAGGACAGTGCCAACAACCTAAAAAGCGAAAAAAAATTTTTGAAATTCCATATAACCGGGAAATTTAAATTAAAAATTGGTTTTACTTTTTGGGCACAGTACTATTAAAATAATAAAATCTCTAAAAAGAAAGATGTTACTTTTTCATTGAAAGTATTCTTATAAAATTTATTGAATTCTTTTAATGTTTTCTTTAGCTGGAAAAAAGATAGAATAAGAATTTTTTGTAAACTATTTATAGGTTTATATAACCGACAATAAAAGATATTAACTTGTCTTCATCAATGATGATGTTTTTTCATTTAAAAATACAGTTTAAGAACTCAATCTAAAAATACCAGAACTTAATTACAGATTCAAAAAATAATAATCAAAAATAGGAATAAATTTTCCACTTTCACTCTCCTCACGTATTTAAATGAATGCATTTAGGATAAAATTAAGAAGTATTATCGTAAAATTAATTGAAGTATGCAGTATTATTAAAGTATTGCCATTAAAGTATAATTTAAATAATCAAGGGAAATTTATATTCTGAAAGACATTACATTCTAATAGTTGTTATTCAAATGACTACAACCGTCCCTTGCGAAGCATTAACGCTTCATTATAGGGTTGCCAAAATCTGGCGGTGATTCTTATTTAAGGTCTCTGCAGTCTGATTTGCGTGATTAGCAGCCCTTTTTCACTCTGCACTCTACTTAACTTGGAATGGAGATCACCTGTTGTTTCTCTGCCCATCTGTCATTATGACTCAGCTCTCGCTGGGGAGGGAAAAAAGTGATAAGGACTGACATTTTCGTTCACGTAGTCTGGCTAGGGAGTTGGGAGAAACTGCAAGAAAATTGTATACAGATTTTGTTTTCATCAAAGTGTCTTATATTTGTAATGCGTGTAAGAAAAAGTTTAATTGTTATTTTACAATCAAAGGTCGTTATGTTTATAGGCGTTTTGGTTTTGTAATTATGAAACAGCATTTCCATGGTTTTGCATTTTGGTTCACGTTGTCTGGTTAGAGAGTTGGAAGAAACTAAAACAAAAACGTATACAGATTTTGTTTCATCAAATATTTTTTATATTTGTTTTATATTTGTATTTTACAACCCAAAATGTTTTTACGCTTATAGACGTTTTACCTATATAACTAAGAAGCATCATTTCAATGGATCAATATTTTCCCCTTTTTTTTTTGTATATGAGCCTGATGTGCAATGAACGCAGAAATTGTTTCATAGAAATACTTTTAACAGTAATTGACCCACATTTATGTATCTGTCATTATGACTCAGCTCTCTTTGGTGAGGGAAAAAGTGATAAGGACTGACATTTTCGTTCACGTTGTCTGGTTAGAGATTTCGGAGAGACTGCAACAAAAACGTATACAGATTTTGTTTCATATTTGTAATGCGTGTAAGAAAAGTTTAATTATTTTCCATGGATCGATATTTTCCCTTTTTTTTGTATATTTTTATGAGTGAGACATGTAATGACTCTGGCGCTCGGTGCCACACACGTTTCGAGTCTGGAGGTGCCATGGATATTTGCAGTGGTTCGGAATCTACTTTAAGATATAGGTCCTAGTCTAAGATATGACTACTACTGCTTCACCACACCACATCCCTGTGACTAGAGCTGAGTTGTCCCTTTATAGTTTGAAAAAATGTGGATGAGAATGTCTGAATTGGGCTCTGTGACGCTCTACGGTCATATGAGATCGGGACCTACGGCTTAAAGTGAATTCTGAACCACTACAAACATTCATGGCACCGCAGGTGCTCGAACCCGAAACCTGTGGTACCGAGAGAAAGAGCACTAACCACTCGACCACCAGGCCCTCGGTCTAATATGACTGTTGAGCGTTGGGCATAGGACTGACAAAACAACCCGGTAAAAAGAAAAACATCGTTCGTCTTGTAATCTGCAGCAGACAGGCGGTTTTGGCCCTCAATAGGTCTGTTGCGCCAATGATGCTGATGCTGATGATCAGACATGTAATGAAGGTAGTAATTGTTTTATAGTAAGACTTTTAATTGTAACTGACCCACATTTAGGTTTCCTCTGGAAAAAGTACTGAAAAACATTTGCTAGTCAACTTGATTGTTGTATGTGAATTATATCGCCAATGAGTCTGTATGTTTTTGAAAGCAGTGACCGTAACTGTACTGACATAAATTTGATCTTTATAGTCATTGATGTTTAAATAGAACACACCCAGAGATGTTGTATGGGGAATTCCGCTTTTCTTTTTTGTTCTTCGAACTCAGTGGATGTTCCTTCTAGCTAAATGCTCACTCACAGATTAGAATTTTTGGGCTTCGAGTTAATATCAAGATGGAATATCAGCCGTAAGCAATGACAGGATCTAGAGGCAGAAAATAAAATTCTGAATTAATGAAAGTTTTAAATATTTGATAAATTTCTGTTTTATTATCTGTGAAAGAAATTATTAAAAATTCAATTCGAATAAATTAGCAGAAGTTATTAAAAACTATTTAGTTGATTGTATGAATCATTATGGTGTAATGAATAGAGCATGGGGTTTCAAAAGAAACATATTAATCGAAGTAGAAGAATGATATCTACACTGGGGATGGGGACGATAAATCTGTGGCCAGTTAAGTTATAATCACTGAATCTTGGAGGAAGATGAAAACCCCAGATGCCACACTTGGAGATGTTTGCTCCAAATTGTGATGGTATAAGAGACTTGCAGTATATCATACTTTTTGTGGTGTGAAGGTAATACTGATTGGTTTATTGCTCAACGGTTATTTTTTGCACACTTTGGACTAATTAGACCGGGACCTACTGTTTAACATGGATTTCTAATCCAAAACAAACTTCCATGCCGTCGCCAGGATTCGAACCTGAAGCCTGTGGTACCAAAGGTCAGAGCGCTAGCCAGTTGGCCATCAGGCCGCAGGGTAAAACTGAATCTGCTACATATGTGATTTTGTAGTAGCAAATCACTTTTATTTATATCACGTTCTCAATTTTAGAGGATTTCGATGCAAAAATGACTTACGTCCAAATGTCCGGCATTTGAAAACAACATTTAATAGTATATGAATATGAATAAGAAAATGAGATTCTAAAAACTTTAGAAAAATTTGATACAAGCTATTTACTTTATTGCAGCAACCATTTTTTATTTATATTTTTGTCAAACAGTTATGTTGAAAACTAAAACTGTTTGAAAATTTTTAATTTTGTGTTATATTAATAAGTGATGGTAATGTGAGAGTTAAAAAAAATAATTAAAAAATAATTAATAGTATATAAATATGAATAAGAAAATGAGATCCTAAAAACTGCATAAAAATTTAATACAAGCTATTTACTTTATTGCAGCAATACAAGCTATTTAATTTATTGCAGAAACCAGTTTTTATTTATATTTTTGCTGACAGTTACGTTGAAAACTAAAACTGTTTGAAAAAAATTGTAATTTTACGTTATATTAATAAGTGATGGTAATGTGAGAGTGAAAAATAATGGAAGAGGAAAAAAAAAACTGATATTGCAATATTGCTGTTTAAGGAAAGAAAATTGCTTTTGCCTGAAAATGAGTTTTAAGCCAGACATTTTCTGCAAGTATTGCTATTAAACTAATCGATGCACGTTAAAAAGTGTAAGAAGTGGGTTTTGAAGAGAGTCATGCATAGAAATTATTTTTGTTAGAAAAGTTGAGAAAAATTTACAAGTTTATAATGAACAACCCAGTAAACAAATTCACAAAATATTTTACTGGAAATAAAATACAAATAATAGTTTTAAGCATCTCATATGTATTCTGGAAATTTTTCTTCAAATTTCAGATTTTCTGTAAAAAAATGTTTAAATATATCATTCATTTTGTAAACATTTTTGAAGATTAAAATGTAATTATTTATTTTTGGATAAAAATATTTCGTAAACATCTTTTCAAAATAAAAATGAACGCCATAAAGGATTTTAATAAAACTTATATAAAAAGGAAATTTTTGAAGGAATATTTTAATGTATGGACAAAACATGCGTATAATGAGAAACGATTTTAACAAACTTACAGAAGATTCTACAGAAAACAAAATACGCACAGTTTTATGCATCTGATATCAAGTTGTTTTTTATAATTTCAGATTTTCTTTAAAAAATGTCAAAATGCATTCCTTTATTTTTCAAATATTTCATATTAGAATGTAAGCATTTAGTTTTGGATAAAAAATTTTCTTAAAATCTTTTCTAGGTATAGGAAAAATGCTATAAAGTTTGTTTTTATTTTTAACAAGACTTGTAAAAAAAAGTAAATATTTGAGTAGTTTGACAAAATCTTTGCTTCGTTAACATTAACTTTCAAATTTTGAAAAGTTTGCTTCTGTATAAAAATATATTCTCTTTTATAGTTTTTCTTTAAAGGGATTCTATTTATATCACACACAAAGCTATTCCAAAAGTATAAAAACAATTTAACCTTACGATGGAAACTATTATAGTAGCACATAACAATCTACGATTTTAAATAGCTTCACCTGGGTGTGGTTGTATCATAAATTAAAAAAAACAAAAAATCAGATTGTTTTTCAAAACTATGGTTCTATTGTATTCAGTGCATTAAATGGACATACAAATTGGTCCTGTTGTTGTGCCTAATCCCCAGTGTCCCGCAACGTGAGACGGACACCCTCATGAGTAGTCTCATGGATGGAGGGAAGAGGGTAGCTTCTGTTGTGATGGATTGTGACAAAATATTTTTCTTAATACTTAGGTTATAATTATTTTTAAAAATTGAATTCACCTTATATAAATGAGAAGATTAATGGTATTGGTGTACACATTCTTTATTTTAAACTTTTTTTTTTTATTTGGAGCATTAAAAATAATACGTATTTTAGAAATATATTTATAAAGTAAACAAGGAATGCTTTGATAGAATTTAATTTAGTTAAGCATTATTTAAAATAACTACAAATGTTAGTCTTTTAAATATTATGATTGGCAACTTTATTATTTTATAAAACATTTACTATATTTTATAAAATTAAAATAAAATTAGCCGGCGGTTTTATATCAAGTATTCTATTCAAATAAATGTTTATTTAAAAGAACTATTTTTATGAAAACCACTTGCTTTCAAGTCAACCAAAACTGGATAATAGTTACAACTAAGAGCTCGTGTCGAATCATAGCGCGGAATAATTAAAATTTTTTTAAAATAATAATTTTTTTAATTTAATCTAAATTTACGAAGTAATTAATCTTTTACCCATGAAAATATTTCATTAAAAATATTTAAATTATTGCTTTTTGAATCGTTTAGATTCATAAATATTTTTTTTTTTTTTTTTTGAAATTAATTTAGAAAACAATTTATCTAAACACTTAGCTTTTTATTGTTTGTACATCATTTATATTATATGATTTTTGTTTTTTAATCAAAAATTAACTTAATTATTTTGTGTGCATATTTTGTAATTTTCTGTAATATTGTATAATTTATGTGCATATTATAATAAGATAAATTTAATGAATACTTTGAAGTACTGCTTCAGAATTGTTTTTTTAGTCCTTTATTTAAAATGGAAAAATGAAATATTATTTTACACGAAAAAAACCAAAATTATATAATATTCTTATTGAAAATATTTCATATTGAAAAATAACTGATTATTGTTTGATGCATTTTTCTTATTATCACTTTAATGAATTTTTTTTTTAAAATTGAACTTTATTTTATTGAATTATTAATTATATAAATATTCAACTCATTGGGTATTTTTCAAGGAAAAAATATTCAATTTTTAATGTTCTTGTCAAATTAATAAAATTATAGCATACAGAAACAATGTAGTCCTTAGGGGGCAAAATATTATAATTAAATATTGTTTTTTTTTGGGAGGGGAATGATAATAGCCAAAACAAAAATTATGAAATACCTTTATGCTTTGCCATTGCTGGTATTTGAAAAAAAAAAAAAATCTCTTTTATGATTGGCTTTTCATTTAATGTCAATGGGGGCTCAATGTGTCACGGTGGTGTTATGTCTGTGGGAGTTATAACAGGAAAATTGTTGCAGTTTATGATAATCAACTGACTGTTTTTTGTTTATTAATTATTTTATTTTAAAATTATTTTTTATTGTTTATTATTCCTCTATATAAATTAGAAGATTAATGGCGGTGCCTTGGATGTTTACAGCGGTTCGGAATCCACTTTAAACCTAGGTCCCGGTTAGAGATCGTAGAGAATAATGCGTATTTTACCCGCGTCCGTGAAATTATTTATACACGCGCCCCCTGGGTAAACAAAGTGAGTAACGTCTGTCAATTTACCTTAAGGCATCCAAGACCAAGCTGTCTAAGTGTTTGCCAGCTGCATTAGGGAGAAAAAAGAATTGTTTATTATTCATTTTCTTTAATTCACATTGTATTAATTAAAATCTTTTTAATTAACCAATGAAGAATGATTTGCATGTTCAAGAAAAATGAAGGTTTAATTTTACCTTTTTTGATAAATGAATATTTTAAATGGTCCTCTTTTAAAAGCATTGTTGTCCAACTCGTGGCGACCCGTGGACCCCCTGTGACGAATAAAAAATACTTATAAATAAAAATATTTATATTATTTTAAATAAATAAATATTTATATTATATATTTATTTAAAAATATTTATAAATTATATTATTGTTATTTATATTAGCCATTTACTTTTTAAAAATGAATGTAAATTAATAATATCCTTATTGTACGATATTTCTAAATGTGATTTTGTATTTTTAAAAATAATTATAAAATATTTTCTGAATTTTGCATGGATGTAAAGGTATAGAGAAATTATTTTAAAAATTCAAATTATCAATAAATTAAACAATTAAAAATTTAAAGTAAAAAAAAATTATAAATAAAAAAAAAAAAAAAAAAAATTCAAAAATTCAATAAGAGAAATTCTTTTTTTTAAAATTACGTATTCCAACTATTTTAATAGAAATATTTGGGACACATAATATTAAATTAAATAGTATATAATAATGCTATAATAATAGATAATTACCATAATAATAATAGAGGTATTTGGGATACAAAACATTTGAATTTGAATAATATCTACCAGGCTATTCTGTGAATAAAGATTATGCAACTGAAAATAGAGTTGTGCGAAAACTGAGTTAGATTTTCAAAATTATTATTATAGATAATTTTTCAAAGCAGTTAATTATACTTGAAAATAGACAATTCACTTTTTGATTAATTAACCTCTTTCAAATTTGACATTTGGAAAGAAGTTAATGATAAAAATTACAGGTCATCAATATTTTCTGTAAAGTCTTAATATGACAAACAATAAATCAATAAATCAAGTCTACTAACCTTTCTTGAAATAATATAAATAATATTTCATAAAATAGAATCTATTTACATAAATAATGAATTATTTCATCATGTTAGTACTCAAAATTATACTTATTCGGAAAGGAAAAAATTATCATATATTTCAAATTACTAATAATTATCTATTTAAGGAAACTAAAAAATAAAACGTTCTTATGCATTTTCTATAATGTCGATAATATACTACTGTGCTCAAAAAGTAAGACCAATTATTTTTTTTTCAAAAACTTTTTATTTATTCTTCCAAATTTATTTCATCACCTTCAAAGTAATCCCCTCCGGACACAATGCACTTATGCCAACTTTTTTTTTTTTTCAATCCTCAATGCATGCTAAAAAGACATTGGCAGGGATGGCCTTCAAAGCGCGCGTCGATTCACGTTAAGGAATCTCTTCAATCGACTCAAAACAGTGTCCCCGGAGTGATCTTTTTGAGTTTAGGAATAACCAGAAGTCACACGGTGTGAATACTGTGGTTATGGAACGATATGAGTTTCATTTTTGGCGAAAAGGTCACGAAATATCAATGCAGTGTGAGCTGGCGCATTCAGTGTTTTCGGTAGCAATCGAGATTTGACGTGTTTGAGGCCCAAAATGGAATTGACCGATCCTTTTGAAATTTCAACATCATCAGCAATGTCTCTAATTGTAAATCCATGGTTTGCAAGCACCCAATCTTTAATTTTTGGACGTGATCTTCGTCGGTTGAGGTTGCTGGTCGACCAGAGGTCTCTTCATCTTCAACATGTTCTCTGCCTTGTTTGAACTGTTTATACCACTTCTAAACATTTCTTTCCTATATAGGAATGCTTACCAAATGTCGTCTGCAACATTCTATACTTTTCCGCAAACAAAATCTAACGCAAATTCTTTAATTCAGACATTAATAATTAATTCAGACATTTCAGTTTTAGCGTCTCCCACAAAGCCAAGCGTAACTCAAAAATAATGAATATTTTGAAGTCATATTCTACACAGATGTCAAGGACAGTGCCAGTAACCTAAAAAAGAAAAAACAATAGAAATTCCATAAGCCCCGGGAATTTTAAATTGAAAATGGGTCTTATTGTTTGGACACAGTAGTATTTATAGATTAATGTATAAGTTTTATTTTATGATTGTACCAGTTGTAGTGTGGGCGGTACATTATCTGCATAATTTCGTGTACAAACAATACTCCCTTTTTCTTTATTTTCTCTCACTTTGGGATATAGTAAATTATAATCCTTTTATACTACTGATTAAAAGCAAACAAAGAAAATTTTCAGATGTAAGACAACTTAAAAAAGACATAATTTGCATATACATTGTTTTATTACGTTCCCTTTTTAGCTGCTTGAAGTCACAGGATAAAGAATTGTATATTTAAAAGAATTTTAAAAATGTATGTCTCATTTTAAAAATAAATGTCTGAGAATAACATAATATATTCTGTTATAATTTGCAACTCCTACGACTTTTGCCGTATTTATTTATTTTTCGTTACGGGAAATTTCGTTAATTACACTAGAAATTCCGTAAAAAAGACTTCTTTAGATTCGAGTTAATTTGGTTGAAAATTCGAGTTGCTATTTCTTCTATTTGCTTATTACAGAAACAGAAACCGTGTTTGATTTATTTCATGTACCAGAACTAGATCTATTTAATATGTGGGCTGGTTGGTAGTCCTTTCATCCTTAATTATGAGTTTTTTTTTTTTTTCATCTTGAAACACGTTTCTGCTTTCAAAAAAGGAATTTGAATTTTTTTTTCTATTTGTAGAGGCAGAATTTTCTTCACCCAAAATTATTATATTATGCTGATTAATTTGATTTTAATTAACAAGAATTTTAACTTTTGGAATTTAATATAAAAAAATTAAAATACTCAAAATTATTGAAAATAAAAAAGTGAATTGAACATCGCAAATATGCTAAAAAAAGGCTTTTAAAATGCCTTTTCTAATATATCATTATTATTAGAAAAAGCATTTAAAATATTTCCCAAAAATCAAACTTTCTTTATATTGCACTTTTAGCAATGGATTTTAATTAATACTATAACTTTTGATATTAAATATTCATGAAACAGAATCAGAAAACAATAATCCATCTTCTTCTTTACTGGCACAACAGCCCATGAGGGGTCAAGGTCGTCAGCTTACTGGCAGATTTCGAGAGAGATGCTTTCTTTATACAAGTTAAGTTTTCGGCCTTACACCAAACGCTCTACAGTCGTTTCAGACCCAGACCTACAGCTTAAAGTGGATCCAGAACCCCTATAAGTATCCATGGCACCGTCGAGACTCGAACCCGAAACGTGAGGCACCGAGAGCTAGTCGCTCGGCCTTCAGGTCTCACAATAATCTATCTACAATATAATAATTGGTTCAAGGTATATTTATTTATAAATTTAAAGTTTTAATTTCTTTGCAATAGTTTATAGTTATTAATGTATTGTTTCCGAATGTCATGCACTTTGACATGAGTTCATTGGCCATTAGAAGGGCAGAGGTGTAGAAAATTCAGCTTTATCCAGGAAACACCAGGAATTCTACACTGCATCCATGCTTTCTATACTGCATACATATTATGTCACCCCCAATATGGAATGAAAATCTAAACGGATGGCATCTAGAATTTTGTACCCTCAACTTTTCTTCTCAATCCCAAGAAAGCCTGATCACCAGTTGGCTATCGCAATAGCCTTTGGTACCACAGGCTTCAAGTTAGAATCCCTAGAGGTGGCATGTACATTTGTTTCTGGTTCGGAATCTACGTTAATTTGTATGTCAAGGTATAATTAGCTTAGTGTGCAAACCTAACCAAGCACAAGGAATTATACATTTATCATCCCAGCATATCTATGGAAGCATTCGGCTCGACAATGTTAGTCAGTTTCGAACGGAATCATTAACCCATTGACTAACCCAAACCCTCCAGGTGAAGAAAAAAACCGAATCTCAATGATTCCTCACTTTTTAAAACAATCACTAATTCGTACTATTATTAAAACTTTCATTAAAAATATCTTAAATCTTTACTGTATGTATTGCCTGACATATTATTTCATCCTCTTCTATATTTGAAAGCATGAGCTACCGACACATCTTGATTTCGGTTTCGTTTTATAAGATAAAAAAAACATGTTAAAATAATATACTGCTTAAGTATAAAAATGTGCATTTATTACTGTCGTGTCAACTGTACAACGGAGCAGCTATGACAAAATGAACTGTCAAAACACGACACTTCAACACATGTTTCTGCAACGAACAAACATAAACCTTGTTACCATTTCCTTCTTTTGTTCATTCTTTCACGTTTTTTAACATAAAATTCATCCATCATTCGTTCTATTTTGCTGACTTCTAATTTGTCGCTTAGAGCAAAAGAATTTTTTTTTTTCATAACTCTTTACTAGTGTGTCAGTCCTAATAACTTACTGTGTTTTTTTAATAACTTTTCTTCTCTTAAGTTGTATCTTTTTGTGACTCGTGTTTCCTTCAGTTAGAAATGTGTATCAATAAAGTTACAACTCCAACGAAGCACAAGTTAAAATGGATGGAAAAAAACCATGATTTATAATTTAACCTTATGGACACAATTTAAAGAATGTGTCTAATTCATCAAATAAGCTCTAAGCATTTATTAAATGTACCTTTTGGGGGATTTAAACTTTTTTTCAAAAAAAGGAATTACTTATATTTACACGGATATTACAAGATTATATTTTTCTTGGAAATATCGACTTTTAGATTGTATAGGTAAGTTATTGTTATTTTTTGTTATTCTCATAAAAATATAAGTATCTAGGCATTGTTCAAATTCACGCAATTACTTAATAGATGTATCAGCAGTTTTTAAATAGTAATAAGAATGTGGTTTATTAAAAATAACTGAATTCTATTAGCAGTAATAATTAGATTGAGTCAATTCAAAAACTTATTTAACATTTTATATCTCAGAACAAAGAAAAAAATTACTTCTAAGAATTCTGTATATTGTAGCATTTTACCCACTGGAAGAGATATAGCATTTCTGTTCTAAGGAGAGAGGAATGTATATTCTTTAACAAGTGTATGATAACAACCTGTTACTCAAATCTGACACCAGATAAGCAGTGATGTCAGTAGTTATATTAGTGTTTTGTACTGATGAAAATAACCTGTCACCCAAATCTGACAGCAGATAATCAGTGTCATGGATAATGAGACCTCATGAAATTAGCGATTATCTGTGCGACCTTCATAGGTCAAAACAATTACAGATGGACTATGGACTACACCATGAGTTGTTACATCGTGATTTGTAATAGACCATGGACTGAGAAAATGTTCACTCTAATGAGAAGTGTGGGAAGCTGACCTGCCTCTTGACTGATTTTCGAGGGTTTTGAGAAAAAGAGAAGAGTGTTCTGCAACGAGTCGACCAGAAATGCTGTCTTTTTCTCTGAAATGATTGAACAGGCCGGAGTTTCTGCCTATTTTCAAAGCAAGCCCCTTTGTGGTTTCGTGTATCACACCATGTGAAAATTAAGGTCTGCCGCAAACCAGCTGTTTTAGATTCGTAGAAGACTCAAGAATTCTGAAAATCTTAGATCTTAGAGTGAATTGCACTTGTTTATCTAATTTATATCTTTAGTTTTCTTTTCTTTGTAAATAGAGTTCTGAATAGAGTTATATATATATATATAATGTTTGTAAATAAAAATTAAAGTGCTCCCATGAACTTGAAAGTGGTCCTCTTCATGAAGCCCTGTTATAGGTCTAGTGTAGGCCGAGACGCTACAATGTAATCTATTTAAAAATGAACCATTTAATAATTAATAATAAACTTATATATTTCTTTTTGACTTTTATAATTTTTTGTGCTTTATATTTGTTACCCATGGGTATCCAATGGGTATTGTTTTCGGTAACGACCTGAAATGATGTCCGATCCGAAATAAAGTTATGCCAAAAAGGAAACAATGGAAATTGGAAACAATGTTGACAACAATTGAAGACAATGTTAAAGCGCATGATCGTGAAAGGAAAAGAATAGCCCGTTCGAAGCCTGAAACTCGTGTCCGCCAAAATGCCCTTCAACGGGAGCGTCGAGCTCTCAAGCGTCAACAGGCTATCAACCCTCACGATGACAATATTAAACACACGAAATGTGTTCAAACTCCTTCTCTTTACTCTCCCTCCTGTTCTTGTCCTCTCAAGGATACTTTTAATTCGTCCTCTCTTCAGTTACTCCTTCCTGCTCCCATTGCTTCTTGAACAATACTCATTCCGATTTAAACGACTACTCTCATGAGAAACAGTGGCTCAAAGTCGAAGAACGTTTCTTTAAATCAAATTGCAATAATTTTCTCTGTCGACTTGATGAAGCTGACTTTTGTAAAACGTGCAGCGATCATATTCGTAAACGCAACGTTCCAAATCTTGCAGCCAATTATGGCTTTCGATATCCTGAGCCACCCTCCTGTTTGTCTCAGTTGAATGACTTGGAAGAGCGTCTCGTTGCTCTTCGTATCCCTTTCATGCAAATACGAGAGCTTGGTCGGGATGGTCAATATGGTATCAATGGATCCGTTTATATATATTATTTTCCAATATAAAAGTCTGTTTTCATTATTCGAAGCAAGGTATAAAACGTGACAACGTATTATCCAAAAGTTATATTTCTGTATACACCATTTAAATTGTTATTATTCTTTTTATTTATTATTTCAAACTTCTATTAAGTGTTTCATGACTGTATGATAAATTTCTTTTATATATACTTATGTGATAATTTGATAATTGCTTCTACAAGACAAGGGAAATATAGTTATATCAAGCTTTATAGATGATATATATGCCTATGGGCTTAGGTCGAGTAACTAGCGCTCTAGCACTCCAAAAGTTATGAAAGTTTGAAGGGGTTTGGAATCCACTTTTAAACGTAGATCTGGTCTAATGTAATTGTAGAGCGTGGGGGTAGGGTTGACAAACCTACCATAAAAAAGCAAGGATCTTCTGTCTTGAACACTGCCAGTAAGCTGACGGACTTGGCCCACTAAAGAGCTGTTGCGCCAATGAAGTAAGAAGAAGACGATGTAATCCTATAAATTAGAAATAAAAATTTTTTTTTTGACAAAATAACACCAAAAAAAGAAAAAAAAAAAGCCAAATAAGATTTATTTAAAGTGTCACTTTCATTACTTTCCTTTTCTGATGTTCTCAAAGTAGTTTTAGCTTTGTTATCAATAAAGGCTAAGCTACTTTGAGTAATTTTAATATTTTAACAACTTCTTTAAAATTGCAGTAATTGATCATGTCATCATGTTACACAAAATTACAAAAATGTGTACCTAAATTGTTTTGTTATAAACAACATCCTTAAATGCTTTTCTTTAACAAGAAAATACCACTTAATCTTGATTATCGATTATAAACACGCATTAAATGCAATTAAATATTTTTCATGAAAAAAAACACATTATTTTTACCCCTAAGACAAATAACAAGTGATTAGACATTTCTTCTTATTCAAATCTCTGCAGGTGGTAAATTACAGATAATTTTTATTTTAAATATTTATGTTCATCAAAATGTTTTTTCTTGATATTTAACTCAGATTCTTCAGAATTCACCAAAACTATAAGTTTATGAAGTCTTTTATTTCGAATTCAGTTTTAATCTTACTACCAAGGATTAATAACGATGAATAATTTTGCTCATGCAATTAATCTTCTTTTTCTAGATATTAATTTAATTAACTGTGAGATTAACTAATTGAAAACAAAATTAATCTGCTGTTAATTAATAATTTTCAGATGATAAGACTTTTCCTTTCAAGATGTTTTAATTAATAATTACATTCCAGTGAAATATTATGTGTGTTTTTATTAAACTTGCTCAAAAAGTATAATTAATTAACCCAATGCTCATATTCAAACAAGTGGCAATTAGATTTGCCAAGTGATACATTACATTAAATATTTTAAAGCATAATTTATGCATTTTTAAAACAAATTAATTTGTCACAGATAATCCTTTTTCGCAAGAATGTCGTTTATTTAAATAAGTGGATAAGAATAACAGTAGTAAAAGGATTTTGAAGGAAAGGGAAAAAAAGGATTAATTTTGGAAGAAAAGGGATTAATTTGCGTGTGTGTTATTCTAGATGTGAATTAGTTTCAGATATCTTTAAAAGTTATAGGCTAATAGAATTTAGGCTAGAGATCCGTGCGTTCAAATTTGTAAATCGCATTATATCAGCTTAAAGGAAATGTTTTTATTTATTTAAAAATGAACATATGCGACTGATTTATTACGCAGTAATTAGATTAAGGAAGTTTTAAAACATGTTGAATTCTTAATAATTTAGCTTAAAGTAAACAAGATAGATTTCTATAATTCTATGTATGTTACTCGTATATCCTAATAAATTCACAGTTTTGTTATGGATAAAGAGAAAGCTAATTATATTTAACAAAATTTCATTTTTCTGACTTATTTAATGAAGTTTCTTGTCTGATATATCTGAAACAAAACTAATAATTTGTATCTTGCCTTTAGTCATAATCGTTTACGATTTTAACTTCATGTTTCTATACAGAGTGACTTTAAATCAAATGCCCTCATAAAGAAATTGAAAGGTATTTTACCTAGAGTAGATTATACTAGGCAAGTATATTAGTATATATATATATTTATAACTAGTACCTACGTTCTACTGGCCATCTCTGGCTTTTGATACCACAGGGTCCAGGTTCGAATCCTGGCGGTGACATGGATGTTTGTTAGTGGTTCGGATTCCGTGTTAAACTGTAGGTTCCGATCTAATTAGCCCAAAGTGTGCAAAAAAAATGAACGTAGAGCGATAAACCAAAACCAAACCTGTTTGCCAATTGGTTAGCACTTTTATCTCTTTTTTTTATCTTTGGTACAGGCTTCAGGTACGAATCCTGGCGGAGGCATAGATGTGTGTTAGTAGTTCGGAATCCACATTAAACTGTAGGTTCCGATCTAATTAGCCCAAAGTGTGCAAAAAATGTCCGTAGAGCGACAAACCAAACCAAACTAAAACTAGAGTAACCAATAATGATACCTAAGATTTCACTAGTATTATAACTTATATATATTTATTTATATAATTTGTAAACATATAATTTAGTGCTTTCTTAATACAGGGCATAAATTGCGTACAAAAGTATTTATCGCAAAGCACTGAAAATTTTCACATAAAACGGATAAATTTTAATTTAAATTCTTTTTCTTTCTGCCAGTCAACCTTAACAGAGAGAGAGGGAGAACTGTAATTTCGAAATTGTTCTAAATGTTTTAACTCTTTACATTTTTAATAATTATTTTAAATTTTAAATTTTGATTTTTAGTACTTTATTTCAATTGTTTTAACCTTAAATTTCAGGTTCTTTATGAATTTCAAATAACTACTTCAATCACGAATTTTAACAGCGGAGATATTTGTAATTTGTCAAATGAAGCAGGTATTCGAAACTGGTACATCCATTGCCATAGTAATCACAAAAATAAGCAGAATGCCAATTAACATTAACGTATGATACTTTCCTATACCTTTATCATTTGTTTTGCCTGTAAATAAGTGCCAAGGAGAAGTTTTCAACAGGAAAGGAAATACATATCCATATCTATATCTCTTTATTTATTAATATTTTCTTTATTAATATATGCAAATTTCTGAAATGTCTGAAAATATATTTAGTAGCATCATCTACTTTTATCATTGACATGACGTAACCATAGATTTGGATTCGCAAACAGAGTGTTTCCAATAACAAATGACATAATTGCCAGGAAGAAGAGAAATTCTCCCCTGTATGTACAGAAGCGGAAAGGGGGAAGGGCTTGCCCCTTATCTCTAAGCAGGGCACTTCTTAGTCATTTGCCATATCATATTGTAGCGTGGCGTGTTCTATAATGTTTCGTATTAACTGAGCAATTCTAAATAAGCCATGCTATAATAAACCTTTATTTGGCCTT
The DNA here is from genome assembly GCA_021605095.1 of Caerostris extrusa. NCBI lineage: Eukaryota > Metazoa > Arthropoda > Arachnida > Araneae > Araneidae > Caerostris > Caerostris extrusa. Next base: position 22,023 of record BPLR01012408.1, read on the forward strand.
GAATTATTAAATAGTTAACTTACTTCCATTACCTAGGTTGCTATTTTTGTTACTGACATTCAATCAAGAGTGATAAAATATTCGTTTTAGATGAACTTGGAGAAACTGGAAATTCATTTATTATTGTTTGATACCCTGTACTTGCTTTTGCATTGCTGCGCTTCCGTAGCGTATCTTCAAGTTACGCGTATTCCCTGTGTAGTGCTAAATAGTAACAGCGGTGCAGTCTTTGCTTATAGCATAAAGATTAACTGTCTCTGTATTGTCAGCTGCAATAGAATAACATTGTTATATGACTGGTTGATGAATTTTTTATTTAAATAATTAATAACGCAATCGATTGGTTTTTACAAAAATCTGATTGCTTTAAACGAAAAATCACTTAACAAAATCCTTTTGTTTTATAATTTTTTTTTAAAAAGAACAAATTTATAATATGATTAATTATGTTATGATGAAATAAATCTTAAACCAAGGGATATGAAATCTTACTATTAAATGCATTTGCTAATCATTTTCACTACGCGGTAGAGCATACTTGCAAAACATGGGTCTTCGATTCGAGCATTATGCGACACCAACTGGTAGTAGTAGCAAATATCTGGATCGATGGCAAACATAAAGAAATTCAGGCGAGTAAATACATATAACATGATTTCTTTCCCGGCGGTGATGAATCCGGCATAATTTTCTGTCTAACATTTATTACGTGCTTCGGAGATTCTGCAGATAAGTTTGTTTTTATGTACTTCAGGGGTGGTATAACTTCATAGTTGAGCCTATAAGCTAAGGAATCTGCTGAATATGGCAAACGTTATGAAAGTCATGCATTTCTACCAATTACAAATGCAATTATTTCACTAAATATTAAAAAATAGCCAAATAAGATATATTTAAATTGACTTTTCATACATTTCCTTTCTCATGTTCTGATAGTAGCTTTAGTTTTTATATTTTTAATTCATTATATTTTTAATATCATAGACTTAATTTTTAAGACTTATTAAATTGTAGTAATTGGATCATGTAATACTTGTAAATAAACTAAGTTATAAAGCATTTTGAAGCCTGATGGCTGAGTGTAGAATCCATGGTGTTTCATGGGTAAATTAGCATTTTCTACATCTCTGCCGTTCGAGTAGCTAATGACTGCCTGTCAAATTGCATGGCATTCAGAAACAACACATTAATAATGATAAAATATTGCAACGGAATTAAAAACCTTAAACTTATAAGTAAATATGCCTTGAATCAATTATTATATTGTAGACGGACTATCATGGGGCCTGATGGTCGAGTGACTAGCGGTGTGGTGCTCGGTGACGCAGGTTTCGGGTTCGAGTCGATATGTTTGTAGTGGTTCGGAATCCCCTTTAAGCGATGGGTCCCGGTCTCATATGACTGTAAAGCGTAGGGCTGACAACACTACCCCGTGAAAAAGGCATCTCCTGTGAAGAAATCTGCTATTAAGCCGATGGCCTTGGCCCACCATAGGGCTATTGCGTCACTGCTGGTGATAAAACATTTTACCTAAATTATTTTGCTATATAAAACTTAAGTGATTTCCTCGATAAGAAAAGATTACTTAATCTTGACTATCGATTACAAATATGCCTTAAATGCATAACATATTTCTTATGAAAAAACCCTAATTGTTATTTATTATAAGAGAAATAATAACTGGTTAAATATTCCTTTCTATCCAAATCTCTTTACGAGAGGTAAACTACATATAATTTTAATCTTAAATTTTGTGTTTCTCAATTTTTCCGTGATATTCAATTCAAATTCTTCAGTATACACCAAAACGCGAAAGGTTTATGAAATTTTTATTTCAAATTCGACAAAGACTCGATTTTTTTTTAAAGAATTTATCCTTAACTTTTAGGTAGATTCAAAAATGAAACATTTCTTGTTTTAATCGAGTCTATTCAGATATTAATTATTTTGATATTTCGACTCTTCATAGGAATTCTTATAATTTTATTCCCAAAGGAATTGAAACATTTTAGTTTTACTTTTCTTTGTAGCTATATTAAAAAAAAAACATCGCATCATATAATCATTAGCTGTAATTGCCAAACTCATTGTTTCCAAGATTTTCCCAGTAATTACTCATTTAGGGGCATTTTTTTTTAATTATTATTATTTTATTATTTTTGTGTGTGGAAGACGTGCATATTAATTAACCTAGTTTTGAAATAAAACAATTAACTAAGGAAAAAAATGATAAACAGTTGCTTAAGAAAGTTAAGATATAATTTAGAAAAATATTTAATGGAAAATATTGCTTTGGAATAAAACTTTTATGAATTATAATTTCTAATACTTAAAACAATAAAATGAAATCCGGAAAAATATTTTTGGTCATATATATATATATATATATTATGTACGTATATTTAAAGTCTTAAAATGAATTTATACAGCTTTTAGATTATTTTGATAATTAAATTAAATATAATTTAAGAAATTGTGCAAATAAGTGTGGAGCCTGGTAGCCGAATGACTAGCACTCGTTGTGACAGGTTTCAGATTCGAGTCCAGGCGGTGCTTGAAGTGATTCGGAATCCCCTTTAAACCGTAGGTCCCTGTCTATATGGCTGCAGAGCGTTGGGAGTAGGGCCGACAACCCTCCCCATGAAAAAAAGCTTCCTGTCTCGAAATCTGCCAGAAAGCAGGCGGCCTTGCTACTCGTAATGATGATGACAAATAAGTATATGAATATTAAATATGAAAAAAATAATTAAATTCATTTGTGACGCTTTTGGATTTAAAGAATCGAATCTGTTATATTACTTACATTTAACAATAATTTATATAATTACAATTTTCTTTAATATTCATTAAAATCTTCTGCTAGACAAACACATACTAAATATTAATGTGAAATGATTCTGCTCCCATACTGTTTAAATATTTATGAATAATATGTCTTAAAAAAATCCTTCATTTATTATTGTATTCATTGAACCTTTTATATTGGCATATGAATATATCATGAATATTTTAAGAAAAATGATTAAAGATTTAGTTTTACTTTCCCTTGACAACTTTGTTTTATGAAATTGCATTGCATGATATTTGTATACTGTATTAGAATAACTCACAGAATAAAGAGAAATATTTTAACCAGAATGTAAACGAAAATAAGCGAAACGTATATCTAGAATTTTGGAGCAATTAATAACAAAAGTAATAAAAATTTGCATTTGTAAAAAGAGTCAAAACTATTTAGTTTTCTCTCTGCAGGAACAATTAATTCAGCAGAATTAATGACCAGGGGGTTTTTCTAATGGTAGAATTTTAGTCCATTAACTGGGTTGAAAGAAGTTTAAAATTATCCAGATTTGTTTTCAGCTCTTTCATGTGGAAATGTGGAAGCCCTATTTTCATGCTAAACTCTGGAAATCTATGCATTTCAAAATATTTTCTTTGATAGAGATTAATTAGCTTGAGATTAATGTATTCCATATATTAAAACTAGTTTGGACTTTAAGATATCTACGTTTTAAATTATACAGCAAACATTGCTTTTTATTGGACAGCAATAAAAATTATGGATGCTAACTATCATTATAGATTATTACTAATGAGTTTTCGAAAAGAAACTGTAACTAGTAAACAAATAGGTATTTCAACGTTTAATAATAATTTAAACTTTTTGTAAATTAAGAAATTAGCAATATACAATTGCTAATAAAAACTCTTGATTGTTATATAACATAACATAAATTCATATTTTTTATCAAGTGAGAATAAAAGATTTCCTTAGAGAAAGAACTCGTAGTATTAACAAAAAACATGGGAAAAAATACAATTGCTGATAGTTAAATAAACTTGAATACTAATGGAATATTATGAATAAAAGCTTAAATAATGGTAAGCAATGACTGCATTCCAATTTTTGCTGATTATGCCACAATTGTTGAGGAAATTTAAATTAGCATGCATACCATTTTTCTATATCGTGACTAACTTTTGCCTTATGACTTAAGAAATATCCTGGATCATCGTACAGCTCAGATTCCAATCACTATTGCTATCATTTCAAAGGATGTAAGGCTTATCATTACACTAAAAAAAATTCATTAAAAAGATTATCATTTCAAGGATTTTGTGACATGATAAAAATTTCCTATAATCACAGAATTTCATTATTCGTTTTTTCAGTAAAAGAGCATATTTGTACGTGATAAATTTAAATTTGTAAATAAATTTCTGTTTTTCTTTTAATATGAAACCTACTCAAAATTCAAACCAGAAGTTTATATTAATATTGATGAAATTTTTTTCTCAGTGACTGTTTTCGAATAAGAACCCTGATTGATAATTAATTTAAGGATCAATATTGTCTATTCTAAAATTTTACCTAATGGAACCTAACTGTATGTATGATAATAGAATCAGTATATAATTGAGAACAATGAAATGGCAAAAGAATATACAGGATACAGGGAACCACAAACTGTGAGGCGCGTGAATAAATTTACATTCACTCGAGACTTTATAGAAGTCTCGAGTGTATTTAAATATATTCTCATTATGATTCATGATTATTCATTCTTTAATTAAATAAAGTTAAATATAATTGGCATTTTTATGAATTAATATGCCGAGTGCTATTGTTACATATTGCTACATTAAGTGCGAATACATTTTAACAAATATATTGGTTAATTGAGAGTAACAAAATTTAATTACTTTTGCTCTATAATATTCAATATTTTTTTATTTTATGTAAAAAAAAAACCTACCCACATTATTATATATATAGCTGGTATAAAATAAATTGAATGATATATCATAAGATACTATGAAATTTAATGATGAAGAATAGTCGGGGTGCGTGGCAGCAGCTTCCCTTGTTAAGGAAAGCTTAAGGGGCAAAGGAAACCGTTGGAGAACATCTGTAACAATTTATTGATGTAAGATACACCTATAAATTTACCTCAAGATATAATTTTACCTTATTATTTTCAAAAAATCTCTTCAGGATATAAACTTCCCATGTTCTTCTAATCGAAAGATACTGATGATTGTGGCACAGTTGGCGGATCAAAATAAAAATTGTCCTCCTGCAATGGATCCCGACTCACTGCGGAATAGAGGGAAACGAGGTTGATGATTTCCTAGCAAAAAAGGGAACCTCTGTTTTACATATAAATAACCAGCAGTTGGCCTATCATTCCCTTAAAGCGATAATTAAAAAGACCCTTAGGTGCTCCTTCTTTGAGGATGCTGTTGCTAGAGACAGTCATAAGTTCTTGTAAGATCCTATTCATGATATCCCTGAATGGCCTAGAGAAGAATTGGTGACATTGCTACAGCCTTTATGTGGTCACGACTATCCCCGCAAGCACCTTCACAGAATTAAACTGATTCCTGTTCTTCTCTGTCTCTTGTTGTGATGATCAAGAATATATGGATATGTGTCACCTTGCTTCCTGTTCTGCACTGCCTCCTGTTGCTTTATGGAAGCATTATTGGGCTACCAGACTTAAGTGGATGGATTGAATGATGCCATTTAGTTCTATCTTTTTTTTGTATTTTTCTTTTTAGGACACTGTTGTCCTGTCAGTTTTGCCATTGAAAATATAAAACAATTTCAAACAATATTGTATTGGCAAAGAAAGATTTTATTAAAATAATAAAAACTCAAACTATACATAAATTTTGTAATAAAATGGGTTTGGAAATAGAAATAACCATCGCCCAATAAAAAGATGCTGTGGTTTAAAATTTTGATTTTTTGTTAATCTTGGGAACTGATCATTATTGTTCATAAGTAGCAAATTCAATGTTGCCTATGTGCACTACTAGGATCTATTATAATGTGTTAGCATTTCACTATTACAATTTAGAACAAATAACCCATAGAGAGATTCTCAAAGGAAGAAGATTTCTAGGTACCTCCTATGATATTATAGACGAATATGTGCCCAGATATAAAGATAAATATCGTTACTCTTTTCCTTGTCCGTTTTCCCGTTGAAAGACAATTTTCATTATAAGTAACTAATTTTCTGATTGCTGTTTTCTTCTCATAATAAATGTCAAAGAATGTTTCCGAGAAACTAGGAGCGGTAACATCCATGATTGGCTACTTGATGTGTTAGCGTCTATGTATGTTAGTTTTGAAGTGCTAGCGTCTATGTTATTTTCAATGTTAAAATAATTTGCATTGCAACCTTATGAGACTCCGCCCTCTGTAAGTAGTACTTTGTGGACTTAATCATATATCATTAACTGAAGAAGAAGAACTATTAGTTGTATCCACTGATCATGGGTTGAGGATTAAACTTAAGAAATTGTCTCTTGAAACCTTTTGAATTCCTATAAAAGAAGAATGTGTTTCAATATCTAAAAAGTATTGAACATTTTACTACATTTTCAACGTCATACTTATATGAGTTAGGATTTTCTAACCTCACAATTAAGCGTATAAAGAGAAGAAATATTGACCAGAAAATGAGAGTTTGCTTTTCAAATATATGCTCAAACATTGAAGAAATCGCTGGAACACATCAAGCTCATGTTTCTCATAAACACAAAGCGGCCTGATGTCCAATTGGCTCTCTGGCTTTCGGTGCTTCAGGTTCGAATTCTTGTTGTGGCATGGATGTTTGCTAGTAATTAGGAATCCCCGTTAGATTGTAGCTCCCGGTCTAATTAACTAAAGTGAGCTAAAAATGACAGTAGAGCGACAAACCAAACCATAAGCACTACAATAACTAAACTTGGAGTACGTGCTATTTTATTTTTCTATCGCATTATTTTTTCTGTAATATTTGACTTGGAAATTATAACATATTTCTCAGAGGCTTGTATATAGTGTCTCTACTGTTATTTGTAGAATTTTAAATGGTACCAATTTCAAAAAGTTGGAGAACAGTCACTGCCTTATGGAGGTTTACTCCCTCCATATCTCTCCAAGATTCGTTTTACTGATTCATCGTACTTATCCACAGTATATACACAATTTTTTATTCGGCTTTTTGCTTATAGGGTCTCGAACTGAGCTCCCGGCCATGAAAACTCACCACTTTATCTATCAGGTTGTTGGAAACCCTTATATCATTAGAATTAAATTAGAAAAAATGTCTTAACCTAACCTTAACCTAGTATTAACTTAACCTTAACCTTAATTTTTAACCTATTGAATAAATTCAACTTGAATTCATACCCCATTTCCCAATTTCAGCTATTGAATATACACCTGAAATAACTGGCTGTATTCTAATAAAGATTATGAATAAAGTCCTTTTTGATTTTCAGAAACATTGAACTCGAACTCAAACAATTTGATTGGAACAAGGCAGAATTTTAGGCAGCATATCACTGTTTTTTCCTTTTCAGAGGTATAAATGTATGAAGCTGAACCCTACTTCAATATACGAATTTCCTGTTTCACCCTTACAAGATATTTTTTCCGTCGAAGAATTTCAGGTTCATATACACAAACAATCTTTTCAAGTCACGTTTATTAGATTTGCATCTTGTTTATTGCTTCTGTAACATCTGATGTTCACAGGCAATGGAAATCTATTTTGAAATGTTTTTTTTTTTCAAAAATTTTGATCTTATAACAGACGTGATATTCAAGTTCGACCTTTTCATGCTTTTTCTCTGTAACTTCCAAACTTTCTTCCAAATGCTAGGATCGAGTGATATACTTTATTCTTTGATAAAATGTATCACTTTTTGGGTATGAACGGATTTAGATTCTACAAAAGTTTGAAAGCTGCAAAGATAGTAATTCACAGATTGTAGCTATTAACCTTTATCATTATTATATAATTTACATAAATGGGAGTAAATAAAAAGAAATTTATTTTTATAATTTTCTTTTAACTTTGTATATTTGTTAATTATATTAATTTTTTAATCGGTATTATTAAATGCATAGATAACAAAATATTCTAGAATTTTGAGTTGTCAGTTATAGAAGTAATTCGTATTTGTTTAAAAATATGTATTATATATTTTCATGTATGATTAAAATATATGAAAGTAGACATTAAAATAATTTTTCGAGGAAATAGTATGCAAATTTATAAAAATATCTTGAAATTTAAAAAAGGAAGTTTACATAACATAAACATGTTATAAATATACCAAAATAAAACATTAAAAAATACTTAAATTAAAAATAATGCAGTATTTTTATTTTCTTTATATATAATAAGTTACAACGAAAAATGTAAAGGAACAATCCTAAAAATTATAACGAACTTTATAAAAATCATTATTTGTCGAAAAATATATCTTTTTTTCTTGTTTAACTTAATGAATAAATTCAACTATAAAATGCATTATTATGCTAATATCCAGCTAGAAGTGCTTTTGAACAATTTAATGTAAGAGAAATTTTAAATCCCAAAATAACTAGGCATTTCCTGGATAACAGCTAATAAAAAATTTCAGAGCTATCACTGTAAATGTTATTTATTTACATTTGAAATATTATTTTTAAGTAGCTTTAATAAAAAAATTATGCCATTAATTTGAAATATCGAAATTTTTTAATTCTGAAAAGTATTTAAAAATTTCAATTTGGAAGAATTTTTAAATTTTATCAAGCCAAAAGCAGATGTAGTAGGAATAAAGTTTTGAGAACAAAAAAATAAATAATATTCTTTTTTTTTTAGTTTAAGAAATTATCAAACAAACTCAACTATAAAATACATTATTATAATAATAATCTATTTACATGACTAATATTATTTTATAAAAATGGAGGAAATGTATATGCTATTTTGTACTAGTACATTCAATGTAGTTATTTTAGCATATAATGTGTTAGTTATTTAATAGTCGTTTTGTGTAGCGTTGTAATAATAACACTTATGTTAACAAAATTTAATCGTGAAATATATTTTTGGTATTGTTGCAATTATAATCCGTGATTGTTATAAGCGTTCCGTGAAAATGGAAACTAAAAAATTATATCAATTATATCAATATAATTAGGCTTGATTGTTAAGATATGTTGATTGGATTTGTTGAGATGTATTGGTTGGATTTTGTTGAAATGTACTGATTACAAATATATATATATATATATATTTATTTCAATGCCTAGACAAAAAAAGTTGCACATTACAAATAGCATTAAGAACAACAGAACTACCAAGAACTAAGAACTAAAAGAAGACCAGAGTCATTGCCTAATGAGCGATCTTGCTTTCAATATGTCGACTCCTCTGTAGGTCCACGAAGATCCTTACATCGGAGCGGATGGCCCCCGCCCATTACTTCAACAGTGTCACAAATTGGTGAAATAGGATTGGTTGAAATGCTGATGGGAGGGAAGGCAATCTCGTCCCGTAAACAATCGAAAAGGCTGGCACTGCTTTGCGTCTTGGTTTATCGGGAATAAGAGAAGGGCTTACTCTCCTCTACTTTTAGGACTGTATGAGTCTGAAGATTCCACAAGAAATTAAATGTAAATAAGTGTTTCAAAAACAGTTTAATCCTTCAATAAAGAATGGCTGAATTAAGATGTTGTAGTAATCTGGCACTTTTTTTTTTTGCAAGGAAATCCTTTTGCTCATTGCCCCCAAGACCACAATGATCAGGCACCCTCTGAAGAATGACTTGTTTCCCCTTTAAATTGAGAATTCTCAACAATTTTTGACATTACAAAATCTCATATGTCAACAGCCATTCAATAGAGCTAATTGATTGGATAGCTGCTTGAGAATCTGAAAGAAGGACTTACCTTTCAAACTTATTATGGATAGCTAATAATTGCTTTAGGGCTTGCCACGACTTCACCATCGAAGGAGATACCAATGCAGCCAGTAGGAGCGTAAAAAGAAAAAAGATCCGATAACTATTACAAATATATCGGTTTAATCATATGTCATCAAGCAATCTGACAGATCAATTAATCATAGGTTACCTGATTAATGAATAATAATGATATATCTTTATTTCCTCACGATTACTTAATTTTCTGGTTATGGTGTCGCTTTAGGCAAATCACTTATTCTTATTGACTGTTCTTCCATTAGTAGGTCATTTGTCTTCCTATTTCGCCATTTCAGCATTTTATTCATCAAATATCTTATGGTTATTCGATATGATATTCAATGTAGATAATCAAATATCAAATTCTTTATCTTTGATTTTTTTATTAGACATAGAAGTAGGAGTCGGATGCACTGGACTTAGCAATTTCGGAATTCCTTTATAATAAAAACCTTGATTATCTTCACATATTAAATCTGATTACTAAAATTTAGATCTGAATGCATGAATTCTGTGTGGGACTGTATATTAAACTACTAAGCCCTTAAAAAGAGAAGCAAGATCGGAGCTCGAACCAACGCAACAAAAACCGGAGCTCCAAACCATTATGCTAAATCGTCAACAGGGCATTTCTTTAGCTTTTTATTCAGTGAATAGGAAATTTAGAGTGATTCAATTTTTAATCTCAATATAAAGGATTAATCTTCAAATGTAAGCAGATTGTTTCTTTTGTCAAAGGCTACATGTGAAATTTTCTTTTTTTGCAATAAATAAGTTTTCTAAGGCGCCCATTACAGTTGTTGCTTTCAGAAACGGGGAACCGTTTCGTGGCTCAATGGCAACGCGTTACGCTGGTGAGCATTAGGGCGAAGGTTCAAACTACTGTCGGTTATATTGTACAAGATGCGGTTATACAAGATTGTACAAGATGCTGTTTCAAAAATGGAACGACTCGATGACATTTGTGATGCGCAGCACCTTGCCTCTTTAGTCGGACTAGTGGTGTGAGTTTTCAGGTTTTTCTGCTTTACAATACATGAAAGCGAGGTAATTCTCCCTAAAAGTCGTCCCAGAAAACACTGCCCTCCTTCTTCATCATCACGGAGCCAAGTCAGATTTCTATCTACGGGTTCTCCATCACAACAGAAGCTGCCTCTTTCCATGAGATTCTTGGACTTGGTCTACCAAGTGGGATAAACAACAATAGAAACGAGGAGACTTGACCTCGACTATGATAGCATGTGTAAAGCATCTTTCAATTTTTTTCCATACAATACACAAATGCTTGCCGACTACTAATAAAAGTATTCATCGATGTTATATTCCTCCCCGGTGGTAAATATAATGCAACACAAGGCCCGTTTACGTACAAAAAAAAAAAAAAAAAAAAAAGATAAAAATAAGTATTTTTCTACATTATGAATTTCGAACCGTGCCTTATAAATGAATGACATTTAAATTAATTTCTGGTAAAATATAAAAGTATTATTTTTAATGATTTAAACAATATTTAGTGAAATTGGTTACACCTTTCAAAAACTGAGAGTATTATAATCTGTAATTTAAATCTCAAAAACTGCTTAATTGAATGTCGAAGACAAATATAATCTCATAAAATTAAAAATGGCTTTTAATATAAACTTTTATGAATATTTCTTTGTATATATATCTCATAACAATTTTCAGTTCTATATCTCATAATAATAATTTTGCAATGAATCCGCATTTTAAAAAGAAAGAAAGAAATATATGCACACGGAAAAAAAATAGGACTAACTAATCTTTAATATGAATTGTAGGAATATAATACTATCAGCTCTAATTAAGTTTAGAACTGATCATTTCAATTACGAGTTTGAGTTTCTGACGAAAGAATTCTAAATCAGGGACAACTTGCTGCGATTAGTAATCCTCCCACAGAGTAATTTGAGTACGATTATAAAAGGCTTTAACTGGGATGAGAATGTTGTTGGAACTTTTAGAAGTATGTCGTCTGGTTTAAATATATCTTTATCAATAAGTCTTTTCCTTTTACTAGAATATTAACTAGATTTAAGACGCAATTATATATTACATGCTAAAGAACAATTTAATATTGCATATTCATTAAAAACACATATTATTTTTGATGTGAAAATCATGACAGATAAAAAAAATGTTAAATTTTTTATTGTTTCAAAAATTAAAATATTTATTATTAATATTAATATTAAATTATTTTTTTCGAATTTAAGCACGATTTGAGCACGATTATAAAAGGCTTTAACTGAGATGAGAATGTTTTGGAACTATTAGAAGTATGTCGTCTGGTTTAAATATATCTTTATCAATAAGTCTTTTCCTTTTACTAGAATATTAACTAGATTTAAGACGCAATTATATATTACTAAAGAACAATTTAATATTGCATATTCATTAAAAACACATATTATTTTTGAGAAAATCATGACAGATAAAAAAAAATGTTAAATTTTTATTGTTTCAAAAAATTAAAATATTTATTATTAATATTAATATTAAATTATTTTTTTTTCGAATTTAAGCACGATTTGAGCACGATTATAAAAGGCTTTAACTGAGATGAGAATGTTGTTGGAACTATTAGAAGTATGTCGTCTGGTTTAAATATATCTTTATCAATAAGTCTTTTTCCTTTTACTAGAATATTAACTAGATTTAAGACGCAATTATATATTACATGCTAAAGAACAATTTAATATTGCATATTCATTAAAAACACATATTATTTTGATGTGAAAATCATGACAGATAAAAAAAAAATGTTAAATTTTTTATTGTTTCAAAAATTAAAATATTTATTATTAATATTAATATTAAATTATTTTTTTTTTCGAATTTAAGCACGATTTGAGCACGATTATAAAAAGGCTTTAACTGAGATGAGAATGTTGTTGGAACTATTAGAAGTATGTCGTCTGGTTTAAATATATCTTTATCAATAAGTCTTTTTTTTTACTAGAATATTAACTAGATTTAAGACGCAATTATATATTACATGCTAAAGAACAATTTAATATTGCATATTCATTAAAAACACATATTATTTTTGATGTGAAAATCATGACAGATAAAAAAAAATGTTAAATTTTTTATTGTTTCAAAAAAAATTAAAATATTTATTATTAATATTAATATTAAATTATTTTTTTCGAATTTAAGCACGATTTGAGCACGATTATAAAGGCTTTAACTGGGATGAGAATGTTGTTGGAACTATTAGAAGTATGTCGTCTGGTTTAAATATATCTTTATCAATAAGTCTTTTCCTTTACTAGGATATTAACTAGATTTAAGACGCAATTATATATTACATGCTAAATAACAATTTAATATTGCATATTCATTAAAAACACATATTATTTTTGATGTGAAAAATCATGACAGATAAAAAAAATGTTAAATTTTTTATTGTTTCAAAATTAAAATATTTATTATTAATATTAATATTAAATTATTTTTTTTTTCGAATTTAAGCACGATTTGAGCACGATTATAAAAGGCTTTAACTGGGATGAGAATTGGAACTATTAGAAGTATGTCGTCTGGTTTAAATATATCTTTATCAATAAGTCTTTTCCTTTTACTAGGATATTAACTAGATTTAAGACGCAATTTATATATTACATGCTAAATAACAATTTAATATTGCATATTCATTAAAAACACAATTATTTTTGAGAAAATCATGACAGATAAAAAAAATGTTAAATTTTTATTGTTTCAAAAATTAAAATATTTATTATTAATATTAATATTAAATTATTTTTTTCGAATTTAAGCACGATTTGAGCACGATTATAAAAGGCTTTAACTGGGATGAGAATGTTGTTGGAACTATTAGAAGTATGTCGTCTGGTTTAGATATATCTTTATCAACAAGTCTTTTCCTTTTACTGATATTAACTATATTTAAGACGCAATTATATATTACATGCTAAATAACAAAATATTGCATATTCATTAAAAACACATATTATTTTTGATGTGAAAATCATGACAGATAAAAAAATGTTTAATTTTTTTATTGTTTCAAAAATTAAAATATTTATTATTAATATTAATATTAAATTATTTTTTCGAATTTAAGCACGATTTGAGCACGATTATAAAAGGCTTTAACTGGGATGAGAATGTTGTTGGAACTATTAGAAGTATGTCGTCTGGTTTAAATATATCTTTATCAATAAGTTTTTTCATCATGACAGATAAAAAAAAAAATGTTAAATTTTTTATTGTTTCAAAAAATTAAAATATTAATTATTAATATTAATATTACATTTTTTTTTTCAAATTTAAGCACGATTTGAGCACGATTATAAAAGGCTTTAACTGAGATGAGAATGTTGTTGGAACTATTAGAAGTATGTCGTCTGGTTTAAATATATCTTTATCAATAAGTCTTTTTCTTTTACTAGAATATTAACTAGATTTAAGACGCAATTATATATTACATGCTAAATAACAATTTAATATTGCATATTCATTAAAAACACATATTATTTTTGATGTGAAAATCATGACAGATAAAAAAAAAATGTTAAATTTTTTATTGTTTCAAAAAATTAAAATATTTATTATTAATATTAATATTACATTATTTTTTCAAATTTAAGCACGATTTGAGCACGATTATAAAAGGCTTTAACTGGGATGAGAATGTTGTTGGAACTATTAGAAGTATGTCGTCTGGTTTAAATATATCTTTATCAATAAGTTTTTTCATCATGACAGATAAAAAAAAATGTTAAATTTTTTTTTATTGTTTCAAAAAATTAAAATATTAATTATTAATATTAATATTACATTATTTTTTTTTTCAAATTTAAGCACGATTTGAGCACGATTATAAAAGGCTTTAACTGGGATGAGAATGTTGTTGGAACTATTAGAAGTATGTCGTCTGGTTTAAATATATACTTTATCAATAAGTTTTTTCATCATGACAGATAAAAAAAAAATGTTAAATTTTTTATTGTTTCAAAAAATTAAAATATTTATAATTAATATTAATATTACATTATTTTTTTTCGAATTTGGAAAAAAAAAAAAAAAAAATATTAAGGGATTTTTTTATAATTTATTTTTTATTGTTAGTTATTATTAATAATAAGTACAATCCTTATTATTCAAGTTATACTACTGCTTTCCCATAAATCTACTGTTATATTAAAGAATATTTTATTTCTAAAAGATATGCCAATTATTAAAAAAATAGTAAGCAGTTAAGTTCTTATATGAAATAGTATCGCAAAATAACACAGCTTGTTTATAAATAACAGATATTTTTTCCTTACTATAGATGTTTTCGCGCAATTACAAATTCACGTATTTTATTCATGGCATCTATGGGCATGCATGGCATATACTTATAAAAACAGTTAATTAAAAAGTGCAAAATTAAGTAAGAAATTTCCTAATTTCCCAATACTAACCAATAATAAAAAATTTGCCTTCTAATATATGCGAAGCGATCTGTAATTTGATCTATATCTCCAAATAACTAGAATACCTAATTTATATAGAAGTCCTTCGGTCAATATTTTTGCCGTAAAACTGTTTATGAATTTCTCTTCTTCGATAACTGCTTCAATATGAAAATGATAAGTTTTGATTAGATGGACTGGCAAAACTGTATAATATCGGGGTTTATTTTAAGTATACAGCGGCATCACTTGTTAAAGGTATCTTTGTACAAAATAAATTACACTTAAGTGCTCTTATATTTTAATAAGAAATACGACCACTGTAGATTGAAGTGATTTTTTAATACAATTTTATGTAAATATCATAAATAATTTATAATAATTATTAAAAATAAAAATAAATATTAAAATATCTAGTTTCCTTATTATTCTTGTACTATATTGTAACATAAAATCATTACAACGAAATTCTTAGATATACAGTAATAAGTAACGTTTAGTTTAAATTAAGAATCATCTAGAAATAACCAAAATACATTTACAGCTTCTAAGATAATAATAACAGATAAACTTAACTGATTCGATACGAAATTGCAAATGTTCATTATTTGTAAAAGAGACAAACAAATTGAGATGAAAAATAATTGCTTAATACTATTCAGTAATAAAAGTAACAGACTAAGACTAAGATAACAAAAAACAATAACAAAACAAAAATTAATAGTAAGTAAAAAGTAAGTAGTAACAAAAGTAACAAAAATAATTTAATACGAATTATGTATGATTGACAAATTTTTATCGTATTAAACATTTAAAAAAAAAAAAAAAAAAAAAAAAAACGGTTTGTCAAATTCTGTACTTCCGAAAAGGTGAGAGTCTTTCAATCCCTCATGGCAACATTTTATTTCTTACAGTTCTGTGCATTCAGAAAAAAAGATATTTTAAATCTTTACGATAAAAATGACAAAGACTTTCATTTTCTCCTGTAGCCGGAATATTCAGTGAAAAAAAAAAAATGCAGGAAGAACATGCATTGAAAGAAACGTTATAAACTTTATTTTTATTTCTTGACAGACCCCGAAGAACAAATTGTGTTGTTAGTGAAGAAAGGTTTTAACACTGCTATGTTACCTCGAAAAAGACACAAAGCACACCCTTTTTTATACATATACCTCCAGAGAAATTCATTTAACTTTTTTTGCTCTTTCTGTCGTATTACTTACGTTTGCACAGTATGCGTCAGTGGATTTAGTTAAGTACACAAAAGAAAGAAATGCAGTTCCTTTTTTATATTTTTTATCGAATCAGTGTTGCGGATTCAATAAAACTGTAAGGGACAGAATTCTTCCTTTATTACGAGACAAGATATAGAGTTTTGATTGGGTTTTCTTTTCTGAAATCCAGTATTTAACGTCTGTTTATTTTATAATTTACTGAACACAGTGTTAGTTAAATAAGAAGTCTTGTAGTGTAATCTATATATTAGTGCTTACTTAATGATGAACTATGATAAATGGACTATGCTACAACTTAATTATTTATAACTTTATGAGCTATGTTAAATTAAAATTCTTAAGTAAGAAAAAATACAAATAAAGATAGTTTACAATCACCCAACTAATATGGTTAGAACGTTAGAAAAGCAATATCAGAGGAAAACTTTCTTTCACTAATACCTTTTAAAATAGTAAATTAAATTTGTTATTTGGCAATAAGCTTTGTAATTCTTGGATTAGTTAGGAACGTTAATTTTTCATATATAACAAAAATCTGGGCTAAAGAAGACAGTAGCTTTTTTTTTTTTCCTGGAAGAGTTTTGGCATTGCATTCCCAGGAGAGAGGAATGTATGTTATTTGACAAGTATATATTAACAACCCATCACTCAAATTTGACAGCAGACAAGCTTTATTGTGGGTAGTTATATTATATGCAATTAGTGTTTTGTACTAATGAGAACAACCTGTCACGGAAATCTGACAGCAGATATTCGTTGTCATGTATAATAAAGAAATTAGCGAATGCCTGTGCGTACTTCACAGGTCTAAATAATTGCAGATTGAATATGCACTATACCGAGAGTTTGAATGACAAATTTTTATCGTATTAAGCATTTAAAACCAACAATAGTTTGAAAAATTCTGTGCTTCCAAAAATTTAAAAGTCTTTCAATCCATCATGGGAACAATTTTTTTCTTACAGTTCTGTGCATTCAGAAAAAAAAAGATATTTTAAATCTTTACGATAAAAATGACAAAGACATTCACTTTCTCTTGTAGCCGGAAGATTCAAAAAAAAAGTTGGAAGAACATAATTTGAAAGAAACGTTATCAGCTTTATTTTTATTTCTTTGACAGATACCGAAGAACAAATTGTGTTGTTAGTCAGGAAAGGTTTTAACAGCGCTATGTTACCTCGAAAAAGACACAAAACAAACCATTTTTTATACATATACCTCCAGAGAAATTTATTTCCTTTTCTTTCTTTCTGTCGTATTACTTACGTTTGCACAATATGCGTCAGTGGATTTAGTTAAATATAACAAAGAAAGAAATGTAGTTCTTTTTTCTCCTTTTTTTTTTTTTTTATCAAATCAGTGATACAGGTTCAGTAAATTGTAAGGGACAGAATTCTCTCTTTAATGCGCGACGAGGTATAGAGTTTTGATTGGGTTTTATTTTCTGAAATTCAGTATTTAATATCTGTTTATTTTATACTTAATTGCATGCAGGGTTAGTTAAATAAGAATTCTTGTAGTGTAATGTATATGTAAATGCTTATTTTATAATGAACTATGATAAATGAACTATACTACAACTTATTACTTACAGCTTTATGAACTATGTTAACTTAAAATTTTAAAATAGGTAAAATACAAATACATAAAATAAAGGATAATTTTACAATCACCCAATTGATAATAGGTGGTTAGAACATTGAAAAATTAAAATCAGAAGAAAAGTTTCTTTCACCAAATACCTTTTAAAATAGTAAATTATTCTGCAATTGGGCAATAAACTTTGTACTTTTTGTATTAGTTTTGAACTAATCATGTATAAGAAAAATCTGGGCTAAAAAAGACGGAAGTTTACAGCGAGGGCATTTCTTTATTTCCTCTTCTGGATTTCGTAGGGCTTCTTTCTTCTTCTTCAATGGCGCAGCAGCCTCATGGTGGTCCAAGGCCGTCTGCCTACTGGCAGATTTCGAGACAGGAGATGTTTCCTTTTTACGTGGTAGGTTATCAGCCCAACTCTCTACAGTCATATTAGACCAGGATATACGGTTTAAGGTGAATTCCGAACCCTACTACAAGCATTCATGGATTCATTCCAATGAATTCCATCACACGGAATTAAATGTATCGAAATAGCAAATTCGTTTGCAAAGAAAGGAAACTATGTGAATATTGGGGGAAAAAAAAACAAGTTCCAACTGAATCTTTCAAAAATATATTCATTGAAAGATAATCTCATAACTAAATCTGAAGGCAAAAAATGACACAATATTCAAGACAGCTGGAAAATCTTTAACAGTAGACGACATTAAGAGGCGGTTGTCAACTTTCGATTAAGAAACTGGACACGATTGTCTTACGGAATATCTAAACAAGATAGGTGTCCTCGCCTCGAATATTTGCCCAATATGTAGAGCTGGAACTATGAATTCAGAACATCTTTTGAAATGCCCAGGACTGAATAGGAAGCTCAGCGCCAAGGAGAAGTATTACAATTGTATTGTTAAGCCAGATGCCTGATGGAGTAAAATGTGCCTACCCCCTTTATTTACTCTCTCCCCCCTTTGACTTTTTGTGGTGTGTGAGACCGACTTATTATCGATTACTGTCTTACTGTATGTTTACTTTGTTCTGTTTGTTGCTTCTTTGCGTGTAATCCTTGTAATGGATTGGTTTCCAATAAAGCCACATATTACAGCATTCAACCGTGGCACCTGTCGGGACTGGATCCTGTGGTACCGAGTTCCAGTGAGCTATCAGGCCCCTGTAGATTATCTAAATAATGATAAACATTTGTTAAAAATCTACCCCATGAGAGGTGAACGTTGAAACATTAACAATATAAATCGATGTCAACAAAAGCTTAAGACGTAAGATACATAACATAAATAATATATTTGATGGCAATGTAGTTTAGAAAAAAAATTATTACAATTGTGCTTCCACGACGTTATATTTAATTCCACTACATTAATTTATTAACAGAAGGCGTGTATTTTTCTGATATCTCAATTTGAACATCAAATTAAATGAGATTAAAAGAAGGAAACTAACATTAAGTTGAAAAAGTTTTCCCATTAAAAACACAGAAAAAGTATCGACTAATTCAGTGTATGCTGAAACGTGCTTACATCCAAATTATTTTTAAGGACCTATTTAAATACAGAATTTCATTAATTTAATTTTCTGAATAATACTTAATGGGAATTTAGAGAAGGAAAGAATTTATGATATATAAGGCAGGGTATTCTTTAGAGTATAAATATTGAGACATACAATATAATATTATTTAGATGATATAACAATAATCCGAGATAATTGTTGTTTCTTTGAAAATTTGCTTTTATCTAATTATTGATAAAGAATTTTGTCGTGGATCAATTTTATTTTTTATATAAAAATATATATAAAAGTGATATTGAATTCCAATTTTGATTTTATAAGTTGCTCGTGATGCATCAAATATTGTGGTGCTCCCGAATAATATTGGCTGTGTTGACTGCAAGCACGAAATATAAATCGTCTTCCGAGAGATAGTCCAGACAATGCATGGAGGCTGTTACAACTGGACAATCAAAGACATGATGAGGTGTAAGTTCGACATCAGGGCAGTTGCCACATTTTTTTGGTATTTTTTAATGCCATCAGCAACAGTTTTCATATTTTTGTGGCGCTTCCTCCTTAATCTTGTGGAAGTAGAAGTTGTTTTTCTGTCGAAATTTAGTTCTGTAACTTGGTATTTGGTTTTAATTTTAAAAATAATCATAAGTTTAGATTTTGCCAAGGCATTTACGTCTGCAAGGGAAGTAGGAATGGCAGTCTGATCCAGACTTCTGGCATTCTTCGTCATAGAATCTGCAATTCCATTAAATTCCAAATCCACATGAGCAGGAATCCATTGCATGATACACATTCTATGGGAGCAGTGGATTTGTAAAAGAGATATAATGTTCAAGATTTCTATTTGGGAAAAACCTTTATGAAGAGCCTGTAAAACAGATCTTGAGTCAGTGAAGATAGTAATTCCATTCATTTGTTGTGATGGAGATATGCAGACTCAGATAGGCCTCAAGTGCCTTTTGAATGGCCAGCAGTTCTCCTGTGAAAGTTTAGTGCAATTTTTTCCAGTACCGATAACAATTTCAATTCTTTCTAACGTTGAGTCGGATAATCCATCAATGTAAGCAATGATGTAATTGTATGATGAAAGGAAATTAAAATGTTTTGATTCCTAATTACTTTAGTTTCTCCTTTGAATCTCTCTTGGAGCAGTGTCCAATAAAATGAAGGATTATTGTGGTGTTTTCAAGCACAGTTCTATATAATGAAAGTCCTTTAATAATTTAGTGTTTCGGACAGTAGGTGGATTCAAAATCTTGTTGCCATTCAGATTCTTGTTGCCATATCAAACAGTAGTGGAGAAGATTTCTTTAACACTGTCTCTTACACTGTTTGTACATTTAATTGTTAGCATATATCTTCTTGCCGCCAAGAAGTCCAAGCCGCAATGCTCTTGTATTCTTAAGTTGTTGGTGGAGGAGACTGCACCAGACATTATCTTTGCCACCTTAGTTTGTACCGTATTTAGTTTCTCTATTGAAGAAGAGCAAGAGTGGGACCAGATTGATACGGCGTATTCCATTATTGGTCTTGTAATAGTTGTGTAAGTGGTTTTCAATGTTTTTGATGCTACCCCCATTTCAACAGAGCCTTAGATGTTTAACTTCTTTACTTCTTCTGAATTATTCCCAAATATTTTGGTTTAGAAACTATTTTATAGTACTCATTTGAAGTAATTGCTTTGAAGATTTTTATTTACTTTTATAGTAATCATTTGAAGTAAAAATCCTCCATAGTAATCAATGTTTAACACCATAATTCAAATCTGTCACGTTTCAGAGATTAGCAACTGAATTTGATCCAACAGTTCAAAAATGGTAATAATGGACATATGACAATTCGCTGCTCCCTCTTATTTTCACTACTTATGAACTAAGCATTTTTCTAATTCTAGGTGAGAGCAATTGAAAAAGAAAAAAATAATATTTGCATAGAAAAACGTGATTCTTATATCTGTAGTATATGTATAGAATAAGATGAACTGCAGATCAAATCTCGACTTATTTCAAAATGGAAGAGTTTCGAAGTCAGGATTATTAATCAGGAAGACCATATTACTGAAATGATCTGCACATGAGTTAAATAATACTTAAAAGAATTTCAGGATTGAAATTAGTTTATGATTTTATTATGAGATATTATTATTTATATATTTTTGAATTTTGCATTTAATTATATGTGTAATACAAATAATTTATGTAAATTCATACAATTTAAAACTTTTTTTCAATTAAATAATAGAAAAATTTACGAAAAATATAGAAAATAATTGCAGAAAAAAGAAACAAAAACTATGAAAATAACTAAAAAAATTGAAAATATCTTGCATCGAAAATATATTTCAATATGCCGCAATATTTTTTCTAACAAGTAGAACACTCAGTGTTTATTTCGGTATTAAAATTAAAAAGGACATACTCAAACTTTTAAGTTTTATTTCATATTTAATTTATAACTGTCTATCAAGATACTTGGAAAAAATTGAAATGTTTTACAAGATTTATAATTCATGTTTTAAAATAAATTCATTATTGATTTGAATATATTTATTTAGTTAAATGTAACCATAGTTTCTTTGAAATTTGCAACAATTTTAATGATTTTTAAAATTTAGAATCATTAATTATTTAAAAAAAGTACAGATAATTTAATTCAGCAGTAGTCAGATCTCCTACATATAAATATTTATATGTAAGAGATATGATACACATACATTCTTACGTATAAATATTTAATTATAAGAATAATATATATATTTTAATGTAATTAAATAGCTTATCAATATTTATTTTAATATATTAAATTAATATGTTGAATTCCATCATTCTCTTATATGCATAATGTAATTAATGTTGTTTTCCATTTTTGCATGAATACCTCTAAAAATGAAAGCAGCAGCATTTCTTAATTTATGTTATTAGCTTGAAAAAAATTTTATATTTAGTAACATTTAGAAATAGTTAAATATCTTAGAATATTTAAACTTAAAAATATATTTAATTTATTAAACTTTATTAATACTTATTATTGACGAATAACAGGAAAATATTTCACCATGAAATATTTCTTTTGCTTCGAGGCTAGATCTCTCATAATTAAAGCATTTCACTTCTCAGAAAAATGTTGCAACAATGAAAATTGCCAAAATATAGTAAAAAATATATAAAGAACGCCACTGTTTGTAGAAAATTTTAAAAATAATTGAAAATATTTAATTTTGCTTATCTTTTGCTTTTTTTTTTTTTTTTTACCCACAAAATTATGGATATTCTTTTGGGGAACTAGACTCAAAATCGGATATCGGACGACTTTCAACGTTTCTTATTGGTTGAATTTTTAAAAAAAAAAATTCTTTTATGAGCTTTTCTTATTGGTTAATTTAAATTTCCCTCACGAGAGTTTTTATGCATGTTTGTTATTTAAATTTTGTTCAAAAGCTGATGATTATAGAATAAAATAATTAAAATAATGATAATACTAATTATTATAATTATTCTGATAATTATACAATTAATTAATAAAATTGTTCTAAAAAATCGTCTGCCGAAAGCAGAGATAATTTTATTTCAAAATGAAAATGATATTTTTCAAGGAAAGAAAATTGATTTGAAAATTTATAGAGCTTGTTTTTTAAGATTACTGTTATGAGTTTTGTTGTTATACTAAATTTTAAAATTTATGGGTAATCTGTATATGGGCCCATCCAATTACCATTTTTGTTTTATGTTTTCGAACTTTTTCTAACTAAAATGCCCAACATTAGGAAATACAAATTAAAAATTGTAGGAAAAATTCTGTTTACTGTTAAAAAAAGTGTATTCATAATAAGCGCATATTAAAATAATTTAATGAACTTTTTATTTTATTGAAAAAAATTATTTTGCTTTCATTTTTAAAAAAATTATTTTAATATGTGTTTTATTATTATTAATTATTTTTATTGCGTTTTTTTTAAAAATTTAATTCTTCATTTAAAGAATTATTTTTAAATTAAATATTTGTAATTGAAAGGAAAGAAATAAGTAATAACAAGTTAATATAAAAATAATAACAAGTTAAAATAAAAATAAAAATATTTATGATATTTTTTAATAATAATTTTAATATTCCCATTTATAATATTCTAAGATATTTAATGAATTCTAAATGTTAATAAATGCAAAATTTGTTTCAAACCAATAATATAAGTTAAGAAATGCTATTGCTTTTATTTTTTAAAATTATATTAATATGCGTTTTTATTATTAATTATTTTTTATTGCATTTTTTTATTTAATTTTGCATTTAAAAATTATTTTTAAATTGAATATATGTAATTGAAATGAAGAAATAAGTAAATAAACTTAATGATGATAAATTAAAATAAAAAAAAAAAAATATAGAATTCATAATTAAAATATTCTTAGATATTTAGTGAATTCAAAATGTTAATAAATGAAAAATTTTCTTCAAACGAGTAATATAAATTAAAAAATGCTACTGTTTTTATTTTTTAAAAAAATATATTTTAATATGTGTTTATTATTATTAATTATTTTTATTGCATTTTTCAAATTTAATTTTGGATTTAAAAAATTATTGAAATATGCTAATAATTATTTTAATATGCTCTTATTATTATTAATTATTTTTATTGCATTTTTTAGTTTAATTTTGCATTTAAAAATTATTTTTAAATTTAATTTACGTAATCTAAATGAAAACAATAATTAAATAAACGAAATAACTTTTTTTTAAACATTCGACAGAAAATGTTGAATTCTAATAAGATAAAGTGCTCAAATTTAAGTATTAAAAAAAACGTTCGTCAATTATATTTACAAAAATTCAAACTCAGTAGTATTACATAGTACATTACTTTAAACTTAACTTAGTATATTTACTTTAAAAATGAATTAAAAAAAAAAAAATTTTATAAATTTTTAAATAATAGAAGTTATGAGGAATGAAGTAAAATAACAAGATGTCTAGACAAGAAGATTTAAATAAAAAGTATTTATAAATATTAATATAAAACAGCTTTTAGAAGAATTTAAATACTACAATAAAACTTTGTGTTGCTTTGAAAATATATTTTTTTATCTGTATATTGTAAAAATCTTCATTAGAAAATTATTCAGTTGTAAACAATATTTTTGAGAGAACTCATTTCAAAATAAAATGTTATCTTTCCTTATAAAATTAATTTTTAAAGTTTTACTTTAATTATTTTATTACTTTTATTATTCAAGATTTCATTTTAAAATAAGATTATAAAGAGATACTTAAATCGCATTTCAAAACTTTTAAGATCTTATTTTAAAAGAAAATTTTATATAATAAAAGTAATAAAAAATTATAATAAAACTTTAAAAAGGTGACATTTATAATTAAAAGCTATTTCAATGATTTTATAAAATGGCATTCTTAGAAAAGAAAAAAGAATAGAATTTCAATAATTAATCATGATAAAATTGTTTTAATACAAATAATGATTTTATACTTTTTCATTTGCATTATAACTAATTATGAATTTTTAAAAAATTTTCTGAAAATGTGAAATACGTGTTTGTATTTGAAGAATTTTTTTTTTAATTCTTATACTTAAATGTGCTTATTTATTCGACTACCTTTTATTAGACAAAATATTTATTTTATTATGACAAATAAGGCGTTAATTATCTACAAAAAGAAAAATATTTTTATTATGTTTTTTTATAACTCACATTTTGTGGAAAAGTGGGATTAGCTGCAGAACTCTTTTTAAGCACTACGTTTATCTGTACTTAAACAATAGTCAGCCTTCGACATTGTTTTGTTTTACCAACATAGTTAAGTCTAGTTAAATGAGTAAAACAAATCTTTTTTTCTTACGCAAGTACCTTGTTGTGTTGTCTGTAGAAACTGGTGGCTGAAAATAAAGACAAAGAAGCGAAAGAGACAGCAATGGAAATAGTCTGGAAACGAAAGTCATCGAAGCGCTAAAAACGAATCCCTCAGAACCAGCGAATCGAAAACTTACAATTGTTGAGGAAAACCGTGCTATTCTAAGACAATGAAACAAATGAACAATTTCGGTTATCTAAGGATACAAATCTTTCACTGAACAGTTAGGAGTGATCCTCGGCATTAGTACGAACTCCAAGCAATTTTCCGGTGACTTTTCGATAAGTCAAACAATTAGATCCCCCTCCTTTGGCGAGATTACTGAATTTCAGCCAACTCGTCTCTAACAAGGGTGGAGAAGCAACAAAACTACTTCGTCTGAATAATTTACTAGAAATTGCGGTATTTTGATTATCACGGAAAATAAGCCCTTGAGAAAACGACAGCGTTTTTCACATTTAGAGGGAGTTGTTTATGTAGTTTATTAACTGCCGTCTATTTTATTACTTACGGAATATAAATTGTTCTGTCAAGATGCATTTTTTAAGGAATTTATGAATACTGTTTCCTTCATCTTATTTATCTCAATATTTTATTCCTGTTAATACAAAAGTTGTCTAATAGATTAAACAAGAGATGATATGTTTTTTGCGCTAAAAGTTATTGAAGTTATTATCCATTACAAAAACCTTTGGAACGATGTTTTGAAAAAAAAAATGTATAATATGCATAAAATATTGAATAACAACAATGCTATATAAGCTAGTGGTTATCAAAATAATGGAAACACCCTATTGTAATTTTGTTTGAAAATAAGATACGCATATTTGTATTTGAAGACTTTTATTAATTCTTACATTTAGTAGTGCTTATTTTAAATAATGAATTAATATAACAAGATGTCTAGATGAAAATCTTTAAACAAAAATATTTATAAATATTAATATAAAACAGCTTTTAGAAAAATTGAGATACTGTCATAGAACTTTGTATCTCTTTGAAAAAAATATATTTTTTTAACTGCATATTTTAAAAATCTTCATTAGAAAATTATTCAATTGTAAATAATATATTTGAGAGAACCTATTTCAAAATAAAATTATATCTTTCAATATATTATGATTTTTTACATTTTTATTTTAATTATTTTATTACTTTTATTATTCAAGATTTCATTTTAAAATAAGATTATAAAGAGATACTTAAATTGCATTTCAAAATATTTAAGATCTTATTTTAAAAAGAAAATTTTAATATAATAAAAATAATAAAATAATTAAAATAAAAATTTAAAAAGGTGACATTTATAATTAAAACATATTTTCATGATTTTATATAACGGCATTCTTAGAAAAGAAAAAGAATAGTACTTTAATAATTTGCCATGATAAAATTATTTTAATACAAAGAATGATTTTATAGTTTTTTTATTTGTATTATAATTAATTATGATTTTTTTTTAAAAAAATTTTTTGAAAAATAGGAAGTACGTGTTTGTATTTGAATTTTGTTATTTCCTATAATTAGCTGTACTTATTTATTCGTCTACTGTTTATCAGAAAAAATGTTTTTTTATTAGGACAAATAAGGCGTTAATTATCTTCAAAGGGAAATTATTTTAATTATTTTTTTTAATACCTTACATTTTGTGTAAATGTGGGATTAGCTCCAGAACTCTTTCTTAAGCTCTACATTTAGCTGTTGTACTTAAACAATAATCAGCCCTCAATATTGTTTGGTTTTTACCGACATAGTTAAGCCTAGTTAAATGAGTAGAACAAATCTTTTTTCTTACGTAACTACCTTGTTGTGTTGTCTGGAGAAACTGGTCGTTTAACAAAAGACGAAGAAGAAGAAGCAAGAGAGACAGCAATGGAAATAGACTGCAAATGAAAGTAATCGAAGCGCTTGAAACGAATCCCCCAGAGCTAACGAATCGGAAATTTACAACTGTTGCGGAAAACCGTGCTATTCTAAGAAAATGAAACAAATGAACAACTTCGGTTATCTAAGGATACGAATCTTCCACTGAACAGTCAGAAGTAATCCTCGGCATAAGTACAAACCCCAAGCAATTTTCCGGAGACTTTTCGATAAGTCAAACAATTTGATCCCCCTCCTTTGGCGAGATTACTGAATTTCAATTAACTTGTCTCTAACAAAGGGTGAAGAAGCAACAAAATTTCGACTGAATAATTTCTAGAATTTGCGGTATTTTGATTATCATGGAAAATAAGCCAGGAGAAAACGGACAGCATTTTATTCACATTTTGTGGGGCTTGTTTATGTAGTCTATTAACTGTCTTCTATTGAATTACTTACGGAATATAAATTATTTGGTTAAAGATGCCTTTTTCTAAGCAAATTTATGAATAATTTTTAATTCAGAATATTTGGCTCAATATTTTATTCCTGTTAATGCAAAGTTGCCATAATAGATTAAACAAGGGATGATATGATTTTTGAGCTAAAAGTTATTGAATTATTTTCCATTAAAAAACATTTTGGATGACGTTTTGAAAAAAATGCGTACAATGCATAAAATATTAAATGGCAACAATTCTATATAAGCTATATGCAGGTTGTTATCAAAATAATAGGAACTCTTTATTGTAAAATATTTTTGAAAATATAAAATGCATGTTTGAATTTGAAGAATTTTATTAATTCTTATATTTAGCTGTGCTTATTTATTCGTCTACGGTTTAACAGACAAAATGTTTTTTTATTATGACAAATAAGGCGTTAATTATTTTCTAAAGAAAATTATTTTTGTTTTTTTATACCTCACATTTTATGTAAAAGTTGGATTACCTATAGAATTCTTTTTAATCACAACATTTAACTGTACTTAAACAATAGTCAGCCTTCAACATTATTTTGTTTTACCAACATAGTTAGTCTAGTTAAATGATTAAAACAAATCTTTTGTCTTACGCAAGTACCTTATTGTTTTGTCTGGAAAAACTAATGGCTTAAAAAAAAGACTTAGAACAAGAAGGAAAAGATACAGCAATGGAAATAGTTTGGAAACGAAAGTCACCGAAGCGCTAAAAACGAATCCCCCAGAACCAGCGAATCGGAAACTTACAATTGTTGCGGAAAACCGCTATGTTGCTATTCTAAGAAAACGAAACAAATTAACAATTTTGGTTATCTAAGGATACAAATCTTCTACTGAGCAGTTAGAAGTAATCCTCGGCATTAAGTACGAACCCCAAGCAATTTTCCAGGAGACTTTCGATAAGTCAAATAATTTGATCCCCCTCCTTTGGTGAGATTACTGAATTTCAGCTAACTCGTCTCTAGCAAGGGTTGAAGAAGCAACAAAACTTCGACTGAATAATTTGCTAGAAATTGCGGTATTTTGATTATCACGGAAAATAAGCCCGGAGAATATGGACAGCGTTTTATTCTCATTTTGTAGGGCTTGTTTATGTAGACTATTAACTGCAGTCTATTGAATTACTTACGGAATATAAATTGTTTGGTTAAGGTTGTATTTTTCTAAGCGAATTTATGAATAATCTTTCCTTCGGAATATTTGGCTCAATATTTTATACCTGTTAATACAAAGCTATCACAATAGATTAAACAACGGATGATATGATTTTTTGAGCTAAAAAAAGTTATTATCCATTAAAAATATTTGGAACGACATTTTCGAAAAACAAAACACATTATGCATAAAATATTGGACAACAAGAATGCTATATGGTATAAAATATATGCAGATGGTTATAAAAATAATGGAAACATCATACAGTTATAAGAATCATAATAAATTAAACAAGGGATGATATGATTTTTGCACCAAAAGTTATAGAAGTTATTATCCATTAAAAATCATTTGAAACGACATTTTGAAAAATGAATGCATAGTATGTATAAAATATTGAATATAAACATTACTATACAAGCTATATGCAGGTAGTTATCAAAATAATGGAAACACCCCATTGTAAAATTCTTTTCGAATATATGAAATGCATGTTAATATTTGAACAATTTTATTAATGCTTGTATTTAGCTGTGCTTATTTATTCGTCTACGGTTTATCCGACAAAATGTTTATTTTATTATGACCAATAAGGCGTTTTATACCTCACATTTTGTGCAAAAGTGGAATTAGCTCCAGAACTCTTTTCAAGCACTACATTTAGATGTATTCAAACAATAGTCAGCCTTCGACATTGTTTTGCTTTACCAAAATAGTTAAGTCAAGATAAATGAATAAAACAAATCTTTTTTTCTTACGCAAGTACCTTGTTGCGTTGTCTGGAAAAACTAATGGCTTAAAAAAGGCGTAGAACAAGAAGTAGCAAAAAGAGACAGCAATGGAAATAGTCTGGTAATGAAAGTCATCGAAGCGCTAAAAACGAATCCCCCAGAACCAGCGAATCGGAAATTAACAATTGTTGCGGAAAACCACTGTGTTGCTATTCTAAGAAAATGAAACAAATGAACAATTTCGGTTATCGAAGGATACAAATCTCCCACTGAACAGTTAGAAGTAATCCTCGGCATTAACTACGAACTCCAAGCGATTTTCCAGGAGACTTTTCGATAAGTCAAACAATTTGATCCCCCTCCTTTGGCGAGATTACTGAATTTCAGCTAACTCGTCTCTAACAAGGGTGGGAGAAGTAGCAACAAAACCTTCGACTGAATAATTTTCTAGAAATAGCGGTATTTTGATTATCACGGAAAATAAGTCTGGAGAAAACGGACAACGTTTTATTCTCATTTTATGGGAGTTGTTTATGTAGTCTCTATTAACTGCCGTCTATTGAATTACTTACGGAATATAAATTGTTTGGTTAAGGAGGCATTTTTCTAAGCAAAGTTATGAATAATTTTCCTTCATCCATTTGTCTCAATATTTTAATTCTGTTCATACAAAGTTGTTATAATATGTAATAGTGGATGATATGATTTTGCACTAAAAAAAGTTATTATCTAGTAAAAAAATAATTTAGAAGGATATTTAGAAAAAAAATTTATAATATGCATAAAATATTGGGTAACAACAATGCTATATAAGCTATACGTATGTGGTTATCAAAATAACGCAAATACCTTAGAAATATAAGGAATCCTTTATTAATATAACGTAGGATAGCTTTTGGCGTGTAATACAGGTTAGGAGTCGCCTAGGAATCGAATCATACAAGTGTTTAGAGGAACATTGGACCATTCTTCATGGAGATATTGTTGGTGTAGGATATCGATTCATAATTGATAGCTCTAAAAAAGATAATTACGCTTCGATGATATTGAGGTCGGGGAACTGTGCGGGGCAAGGTAGATGTTTCATTTCCATCTTGTGTTCATCAAACCATGATTAGTCAGGTCTCGCTGCATTATGAAGAGAAGCATTATTATACTGGAAAATACCATCTCCTGCAGGAGACAAAGTTTGCATCGTTGCGCATTGCTTATTTTAAAATATTAAAATATATTTATTTAAAAAAATATTAAATCATTACTAAATTATTATTAATAATAAATATTAAAATATGTCAATTTTTTTATGCCTGTATACATAAGTTTCTATCTTTCTTTTGAAGACCTTAAAATTTATTTTAAAATATATTTATTTTATAAATGTATTAAATCATTATTATTATTAAAATATATAAATTTTGTTATGCTACTCTACGTAAGTTACTATGTTTTTTATTTTAAAATATAAAAACATATTTTAAAATATCAAAATACATACCAGCAGTAAATGTTCTAATTTCAATAATAATAATAAATTGTAATAAAAGATGCTTACTATTTCTAAAAATATCTTGAAAAGTAATATTAACTTTAGTTATAAAAGATTGAAAATTTTGATATTGAAAAATTCGAGCTTTAATTAAGATAGTAGTTCCAAAAATGGAGATGTATATTTAGCATAATAAACTTCACTTTTATTATATTTTTAAAAATTGCGATGTTTAATAAATTGGTCTATAAAATATGACCCCACATATAATCATTCAGAATACTTTAATTTAAAGCAAAAAAAAAAAAAAAAAATGCATTAAATGCAAAATATGTTTTTCAAACTTACTCATTCATTCTTTTTATTTTATTTATCTCCAAGAAATTGATCAACATCATGTATTTAAGATATAAATTCGAGTAATGTTAGAATTTCAAAGTTGCTTTCTTTTTGTGTGATGCCAAATTTATTAAAAAGTGAGGAATCACGATAGATAAAGTAAATAAAAGTTTATAATTTATGCTAATAAATGTTACTATATAGCTAAATTTTTTAAAAAAAACAAATGCTCAATTTCTTATAAGACTGCAGTATTTAAAATTAAATTAAATTGAACCGTCCATAATTATAAAGGGTGTAGCATTTTCCCATGGGAAGAAATAAAGCATTTCTGTTCTCGGGAGAAAGGAATGTATATTCTTTAACACGTGCATAAAAACAACCTATCACTCAAATTTGATAGCAGATGAGCAGTATCTTGTATATTTATATTACATGCAATTAGGGTTTGTACTAATGAGAACAACCTGTCACTCCAATCTGATAGCAGGTAATCAGTGTCATGGATAATGAAACCTCTTGAAATTAGCGATTTTCTGTACGACCTTCACAGATCGAAAAAAAATTACAAATGGAATATGGACTACGTCATGAGTTGTTGTATCGTGATTAGTGATACCATGGGCTGAGGAGTGTCAACTCCACTGATAAATGAGGGAAGCTGATCCCTCTCCCCTCTTGACGGATTTTCTTAAAAGGTGAATCCTACGACGAGTCAGACAGAAGTGTTGTTTTCTTTTTCTGAAAGCGGCTGAACAGTCAGGAGATTCCGCTTGTTTGCCCCTTGTGGTTTCGTGTATCACACCGTGTGATAATTAAGGTATATCGCAGCCAGGTGTTTAGATTTGTTGTAGACTG
Source organism: Caerostris extrusa (assembly GCA_021605095.1). NCBI lineage: Eukaryota > Metazoa > Arthropoda > Arachnida > Araneae > Araneidae > Caerostris > Caerostris extrusa. Next base: position 54,353 of record BPLR01012408.1, read on the forward strand.
AAGAACTATGAAAATATCCGTCGTTGGAGTGAATTGCACTTGTGAATCAATTGATATCTTTAATTTTCATTTTTTGTAAATAATAATTTGTAAGTAGAGTCTTGTACATTTTGTGCACAGTCCAGTCACATTAATGTGACCACCACCTACTTTTTTTTTTCCAAAGCACATTGCAGTGGAGTGTATATAAAGGATGTCCTAGAGCATCGGAAAGCATTTCAATCGTTGGCGTAATGCAGAAACGTAGCGATTTATCCGACGTCCGAAAGGGCATAATTATTGGTTTTCGGGCCAAGGGTGGAAGCATTTCGGAAACGGCTAATTTTGTGAATTGTTCGTGTGCCACAGTCGTAAAAGTATACCTTGCATGGCAAAATGGCACTATCCAAAATCTGCGGCGTGGAACATGTGGTGCACCATGGGCTATAGATGACAGAGGCGAACGAAGGCTACGGAGATGCGTTCGGGCGAATAGACGTGCACCTGGCGAGCAACTGACCACCCAGATAAACCAAGGGGCAACCAAGAGTGTATCCTCAACAACGGTTCAGAGAACGTTGCTGCTCATGGGCCTCCGCAGCAGACGCCTGGTTCATGCACCTATGCTGACTGCTGTTCATCGGCGACTAAAGGCTGGAATTTGCACGCCAGTACCGAAACTGGACGTCTACAGAGTGGCGACAGGTGGCTTTTTCCGATGAATCACGTTTTATGCTCCATCAGACAGATGGACGTTAGCGTATACGGCGTGAAACGTCTGAAAGCAAACACCCTGCAACCATTGCCGGAAGGATCCAAGCTGGAGGATGGAGCATTATGGTTTGGGGAATGTTTTCCTTTCATTCACTGGGTGCACTCATCATTGTGGAAGGCACGATGGATCAGCACAAGTACGCATCTGTCCTTCGAATTATGCCCAGCCCCTACATGTGAATTATTTTTCCTCAGAATGATGGCATTTACCAGCATTACAATGCGAGGTGTCATACAGCTCGCAGTGTATGTGCGTGGTTCGAAGAGCACCAAGAGGAGTTTATCTTACTCCCCTGGTCAGCAAACTCACCGGATTTAAACCCAATCGAGAATCTGTGGGACCACCTCGATCGGGTTGTTCGCGCCATGGATCCTCAACCGAGTAATCTAGCGCAGCTGGCCACGGCACTGGAGTCGGCATGGTTCAACATCCCAGTGAACACCTTCAGAAACGTAATTGACTCTCTTCCTGCACGCCTCGCAGCGGTCCGCTCTGCCAAAGGTGGTTATTCTGGCTTTTGACAGGTGGTCACATTAACGTGATTGGACTGTATATATATATAATACTTGTAAATAAAAATTAAAGTGTTCATGTTCCCTCTTTTTTGAAGTCTAGTATAGGCCAAGACGTTACAACGGCAATGAGTTAAATTTCTGAAACATTTCTATCATTAAATAAAATTATTTCTAATGTTATTTAAGCGAAAAAATTAATTTTTCATTATAAAATTATAATTTTATTCATACAACGAAAATGGTTTGCAAATATGATACTTTTATTGTCTGCTATTTAATGCGGTGTTAATTTTTCCACTTGATTTAATACTTGCTTTGTAATTGACTAATTTAATATTTACTGTTTTCTCTAAATTCAGATTTAAAAATAAACTGATTACTAAACAAAAATAGCATAGTAGAATTCGTAAAATTAACGATCTCAATTGTTTATTTTAAAAAAAGAAATTCAAAATTAAAATTTGCAATATTATTAAAAATAATCTAAGAAAAGATTTCTATGTTACATTGAATCTTATGATACTTAATGATCCAAGATATTCAACTCCAACCCTCTACATATTACTAAGCCTTGTAGATTTCTATTTTAGTACCATGTTCTACTATACTGTTACTTTCAGACAATGATGAAAAGGGCGAACAACTCTTAGTAAGAACAGCCAAACAGAATATTTGAAAAGTTTGAACAGATTTCTGAACCAGAGTAAAATTTTGTAACCTCTTGAGGCTAAAAATGTTCCAAAGTATATGTTTTCGGTTTTCTTTTAAATTACGTGAGAGGAAAGATAAACTGTCGAAGTTTAAATTTTCAAGTGACATTTGAAAATAGTTTCCACTCAAAAAGAACTGGAAAATATCAATAAAATAGGCGAAAGATTTCAAAAGGAATGCGCTTTATTTCATTCTGGTAAACATTCTTCAGATCGATTCAAAGAGCCATGTAACACAATTCTAGAAGGGAAATGTAAGCCTTCCAAAACCATTATCTGGACAGGAGATTATTTATATTTCTGTAGTTCGGTTTACCCTGGTTCTATTGAATAACACGTTTTCTGCCATGAAAAGGTCTACTTTTTCATAGAAAACCGAATTTGAGTAGACATGCTTTGAAACCCACAAATAAATATCTATTATATAACAAGCTTTTTCTCGTTGAAAAGGACCATTTTTGAAGGAAGGAAATTTGAGTAAACAGGCTGTAAAATCCATCAATAGATAGGAATAAAATAGCAAATATTCTGGTTTAAGCAATTTTCCTCTTCAATTTGTAATTGTAAGTTTACTTTCTTTTTAATGATATAAAGAGACAAAATAAAATTTCCATTATTTATTAGAGTTTCTATTTGAAATGTTGATTTAAATTTTCTTTTTATAAAATTACAAATTTTTTTCAATATAATGACGGCAGTACTGCCTGTATGTATAGTACAGGATGATTATAATTTAAGTCCCACTTTCAAAATGTTGTTAAAAAGAACCACTCGTCACAATGATTTCAAATTTGAACTGAAGATACTTGAAGAAGAAGGAAACGGTACAGCAGCAAAAAACGTCCCAAAGCGTATTAATAGATGACGCTGTAAGCGGCATAAAGAAAGTGAATTCGGTTACCAGTGATATTTTGAATCGAAATGACAACGTATTTGGCATGAGTTGTTCATTAAACCAATTGTAGTGTTCAGTGTGCTTGATTGTTTCGGTGTTTTGACGGAAAAATGATTTCCAAATCATTCAACAGTTGTGACACTGTTAGTGGAGAGCCCATCCACCACGTCAGGTCATACCAAATTGGATGGGGAAAATCAGTGGAACTTTTTTCTGGAACGTTTTTGATGGTATACCGTTTACCTCTTCTTCAAATATTTTCAGTTCAAATTTGAAGTCATTTTGACAGTGATTCTTTTTTTTTACAGCATTTTGAAAGTGGGACTTTTTAATTATAATCAGCCTGTATTTGCCTATTGTATGGAATGTCAGTTGCATATTTGAATTAATCTTCATAAGTATTTAGTTGAAAATAGTAAGTAAGTTGTAGTGTAGATTGATTTATATTAACGATTTACAGCGAAAACTTTAATATTGAAATTTATTTTAATGTGTATATTTATTAACAAATATTTGGAATTTCTTGATTACATGTGAGTTTTAATGGAAAGATAACTTGTACATGAAAATTTATTCTTAATGCAAAATGAATTAAATGATTTTTAAGAAGATATTAAGTGAAATTATTTTAAAAACGGTACGGCCAAATCGCAAAATAGGGACCGTTAGGATTTGGCAATATTTTGTGGCGCCAATTGAGATAAGTTGACAAATGCAGTAACCCAAGTTTCTTGTACTGCTATGTAATTCATTTCCTTTACGATCGCAGCCCGTTACTTGGCAGACTTTGGCGAAAAGAATTTTTGACGCCAAATCCCGGCCCTTGTTCTGCGATTTTACCAACCGTACTACTAAAATAGTTTTTATACAAAATAAAAAAAAAAAAATAATAATTATCAGTTGTAGTCGGTGATTATATGTAGTAGTAATGCTGCATATATGAGCAGTAATTTAACGTGGGTACAAAATGAAATAATAAATACTTCTAAAAGTTGCACTATTTGTTGTGACGACATGTTATATGATATAAATTTGTATGTTTAATATGAAAAATAATTATTCATATTAATTGTTTTTATGTATATAATTTTTCCATTTATATAAGCTTAATAAACTTTGTTTTAGTTGTGTATAAACTCAATCCCTCCTTCCCCGATAAAATGGGCGGAGGTTATACATTCAGAGATTATTGTATCTATTGCTGGACATTTGGTATTTTTTTCTTTTGTGAGAATGAGAGAAGGTTTCTTTACAAATAAGAACTTAATTAAAGTTGTCCATTGTGGGGACGATTTTCTCCATTTCACTGTCGATGGTCAAGATTTACTTAATGTTGGGATGCAGCTGTACAGATATAGGTAACATCTAAGAGAGTGTGTTGACGACCATAGGGAGCCTTATGATACCGATCAATTAAGCTGGACTTTAGAGATATTTATGTGACATCTGGGTCATTGAGTGGGAGAAGTCAACTTTTGACCCCCATCGCCGATTTCGTCCAGTGAGAGGCGTAAAAAATAAAGGCTGATAAACTGCACTGTATCCAGGGGAGCCAGTCTTGCGGTTCGGGAGAAATGACAGTCCCTCAAACACCCCTTAAACAATGTTCAATGTTCAGACAACGAGAAGCGGCCTCTAGAGGAAAAAGGGTGACGAATCATACAGAGCAGATAATGGTTTAAAAGGGAAGAACAAAAGTCGAAAAGATCATCTCATATGGAGGGGGTCAGAAGATGGAGTAAAATAGTGTTGGTAGAGGGTCGTAATATAAAAGCCAAAATTTTAATAATCCTGCTATGTGGACTACTGTGCTTTCGAGGGTGGAAGCAGTGATTCTATTTAATAATATGCTGGAGGACCTAATGGCGACACCCTGACTTGTGTGACTGCCGACGGTGAAAACAACAAGATCTGTGTAGAAGAGGTCGTAATATAAAAGCGAGAACTTTAATAACCCTGTGGTGAAGACTGCTATGACTTGGAGGATGAAAGCAGGGATCGTGTTTAAGAATAGGTTGAAAGGAGGAACCTGACGAAATACTCTTCCCTCGGTGACTGCCGAACAGTTAAGGTGTAAATAACAAGAGTGTGAACGCAATCATCAGCATTAAAAAATAGAGCAACCCCAAATGATGATGACATTCGACAAGATTCTCTATATGTAAATAATTACTTTTATGTGGTGGTTTTTTCAATGCTTTGCCACGCATAGTTAAAGAAAAGGAGCCTAAAACCTGATTGTTTCATTCATGGTAATTGGCCTTGATGGGCAGAGAGTTCAATTAATAAATATATAGTGTGTTTTCTCCGATCTCTCAAAATTGAGCCTTTGAATGCAAATAGACATGCTTTTAGGCTGACGAATTTGCACTTACTCCCCCTCTTGCAACTCTTCAGGGTCTGAGAACTACATTGACCCAGCAAAGGGCTTTACTGCTGACTGTCTGGTCAGATTTGGCACTCTACGGTCATTTTTGTGCACACTTTAGGCTAAATAGATCGGGACCTACATTTAATGTGGATTCGAGCCAAACATTTTTGTACCGACAGGAGTTCGAACCTGAAGTCTGTTTTACCATTGGTGCCAAAGTTCTAGTCAGTTGGCCATCAGGCCGCTTGTTGCTGGCAGTTAATAAACATAATTATGGAATTTTTCAGTATGGAATATGATCGAGCGATAAATTCAGATGCTATGTTTATTTCCATTTTATGTATTTACAAGACGGAAAATCTTCCTATTGGTTTTCTTTTGTTCTTAATTTGTAAAGCACTCATTGTTTAAAGCTTTTTGTCAAATCTCCATACATCCCAATAAGAAAAAATTTTCTGTTTTCCTTTGGAAATCAATGTTTTAAAATAGACACGAAAATGTCTTTAAAAGTGTTAAATTATTACCTGACGTAAATATGTTGTACGTAGGATGATACAGAATAATGTTTCTTTTGTTCAGTAATTTTAATAAAGTGAGATTGTGAATACTTTTTTTTGTTGCCATTTTTTTTTTCCTAATTACAGAAAAAAAAAATTAATTTTTAAAACTGTCATTTTATTTAATTCATTTCATTTAAGTAATATTTAAAGCAAAGGCATAAAACTAAATTCAATTAAAAAGTTATTCGTTTGCTTTTATTTAATTAACAATCACTTAAAATAATTATGATATTAAAATAAAAACTGCATAAAAGAGTTTTTCCCTTTAGAGACTTTTAAAGAAATAAAAAAAAAAGACCAAATGATTTGTTTTACTTAAAACAGGAAACAGTTATGATATTATAATAAAAATTTTTTTTTGAAGTAGTCATTTATCTTTTTTTTATTAGAATGAAAAAAAAAAGCATATGCACAAATTATTCAATCCTCTTTATTGTTTTGTTCATGATAAAAAAATGTAGAATGAAATTTAAAAAAACATTGAATCGTGTTTCTTTTCTTGTTTACTTGCAAATAAAAGTTTTTACTGCAAATAAATTAACTAAAAGAATTCATTATACTTTAAAAAATAATATAAATAAAACTAGGCTTAATACCTAAACAATGTTTACAACTACTTTCATTTAAAAGGCATAAGTTTCTTACATTTAAAAAATAATGTTTCAAATTAAAATTTCTGAATAAGAAATTGAGAAAAATATATATACATATACAGGGTAATTATAATTACAGTCTCACTTTCAAAATGCTGCAAAAAAAAGAACCACCCGTCACAATGAGTTCAAATTTGAACTGAAGATACTTGAAGAAAGGAGAAATGGTATGACATCAAAAGGAGTTCCATCGTTTTCTATCCAATTTGGTAGGGTTTTGCCGTAATGGATGGGCTTTCCACTAACAGTCTCACAACTGTTGAATGACTTTAGTCATTTTTCTGTCAAAAAACAAAACAATCAAGTACATTGAACACCACAGTTGGTTTAATGTGTAACTCATGCCAAATACGTTGTAATTTCGATTTTAAATATATCACTGGCAGCCGAATTCACTTTCTTTATGTACAGCTTTTGCAGTTTTTTACAGCATTTTGAAAGTGGAATTTTAATTATAATCCCACTGTATGTATATTTCTTCAATATCATGTTCAGAAACTTTAATTTGAAACGATATTTTAAACGTAAGATACTTGTGCATTTTAAATGAAAGTAATAGTAAACATTGTTTAGGTATTAAGCCTAGTACTTTTATTTCTATTATTATTTTTAATTATAATAATAATTAATTATAATCATCCTATACATCAAAATGCTAAATAAAATCTTATTTAATTTTATATTAAAAAAGTTAAGTTCGTCATGTTCGAAATGTAAAAACACAGGAAAAATAATAAAATATCTTAAAAGCAATCAAATTCTTAAATAATAATTACCTTAGAAATAATTGAAAAGTATAGATTCTTGTACTAATTATAGGGAGTACAACACCTTTTCGATGTATGTTTACGAATTACAACACCTGGTAGGAAATAATAAATTCGGAATTCATGTTATTTGAAAGGAATTTAATTAGACAAGAAAACTGGAGAGCTAGTTACCTAGTTTTTAGAAAATAAAATGTTCTGGATTGTGAAAAAAAAGATTTAATGAGATTCAAGTTTGGTACGTTATCTCAGAAGGTTTCCAACAGAAAGAAAAAAAGATGTTGATTCTGAAGTGAATATAACAAAATTCCTGAAATCCCTTCGTTCTATTATGAAACAAATAAGGTTAAGAAATTTAATTATGCATAATGAGCTAATTAAATATATATAATAAACTAAAGAGAAAATCACCATAAAAGGATTTTATTGAAAATAGTTTGAAGAAAGTTTATATCTAATGAAAAATAAAAAACTAAAGAATTCGTCTTAAATTCTTAGTTATTTTTGAAAAAAAGTCTGAAATTTTAGTTAATTTTCAAAGAAAATAATAATTAAGGAAATTGTAGGCGTAATTTATTTTTTATTAACTATAAAAAAGAAATTAGTTTGTGTGGAATTTGTTAAAAAAGTTTTATTAGTTTAATAAAATTAATTTTCTATTGCTCTTCTTCCCCTTCCACTGCTAAGTGAAATTAATTGTAAATAAACTCTTAATAAAAAAGAAAATTTACATGCCTCAATTATCTTTATGCATGGTATACCCTTTAATCTAACATTATTTTCTATATAAATTATTGACTATTTTTTTTATGATTTAAGATGTATTTAACTTATAGTTAAAATAAAAGCAAAGATAATTATACTAATATGAGAAATTTGTAAGAATTTGTGTAAGAGGTTAAACACAAAATTTCATATTGCTGATATGTCATATTTTCAAATATTTGATAACAACTTTAATATTATAAGCCAAAAAGGTCAAATTATTTTTAAATAAATTGCTTGCGATAAAAATATGTTGAACCAAAGTTTAAAAAAATCCATTGAATCGCGTTTCTTTAATTTTTTATTTGCAAATAGAAGTTTCACTGTAAATAAAATAACTACATAGAAGTTCATTTAGGTACTTTAAAAAATAATAGTAATAAAAATACTGGGCTTAATACCTAAACAATGTTTACAACTACTTTCATTTAAAATATATAAGTATCTTACATTTAGAAACAATGTTTCACATTAAAATTTCTGAACATGAAATTGGGAAATATATATAGATCAAAATGCTCAATAAAATCGTATTTAATTTTATATTAAAAAAGTTAAGTTCATTGAGTTCGTTATGTAAAGGCACAGGAAAAATAATAAAATAACTTAAAAGCAATTATTTCCAAATAAAAGTTTCACTGCAAATAAATTAACTCCTAAAGAATTCATTTAGGTTCTTTAAAAATAATAATAGCAATAAAACTACTAGGCTTAGTACCTAAACAGTGTTCACTACTACTTTCATCTAAAAGGCACAATACATTTAAAAATACTATTTCTAATTAAAGTTCTGAACCTGAAGGTGAGGAAATATATGTATATCAAAATGCTAAATAAAGTCTTATTTAATTTCACATTAAAACATTTAAATTCATTATTCGTGATGTAAAAAAAAAGGCACAGGAAAAATAATAAAATAACTTAAAAGCAATTAAATTCTTAAATAATAAATATCTGAGAATTAATTAAAAAGTACGGATTCCTGTACTAATTATATAAGAGTACAACACCTTTTCGATGTATGTTTACAAATTACAACACCTTGTAGGAAATAATAAACTCGGATTTCATGTTATTTGAAAGGAATTTAATTAGACAAGAAAACTGGAGAGCTAGTTACCTAGTTTATATTTTTTAGAAAAAAAAAATGTTCCAGATTTTGAAAAAAGACTTAATGAGATTCAAGTTTGGAGCATTATCTCAAGGTTTCCAACAGAAAGAAAAAAAAAAGATGTTTACTCTGAAAGTAATATAACAAAATTCCAGAAATGCCCTTGTTCTATTATGAAATAAATAAAGTTAAGATATTTAATTATGCATAATGAGCTAATTAAAAAAGATAATAAGCTAAAGAGAAAATGATTTTATTGCAAATACTTTAAAGAAAAGTTTATATCTAAGGAAAAATAACGAAAACTAAAGAATTCGTGTTAAAGTCTGAAATTTTTAGTTATTGTTCCAGGAAAATAATAGTTAACAAAATTGTAGGCGTAATTTATTTATAAATAACAATAAAAGAAACTAGATTGTGTAGAATTTGTTAAAATGTTTTTATTCGTTCAATAAAATTTGATTTTCTATTGCTTTTTTTACACTCCCATTGCTAAATGAAATTAATTGTTAATAAACATAAAAGAAAAATTTACATGCCCCAATTACCTTTATGCATGCTATACCTTTTAATCTAACACTATTTTTTAATAAATTATTAATTATTTTTTTCCTGATATATTTAACTTATAGTTAAAATAAAAACAAAGATAATAAAAATAATATGAGAAATGTGTAAGAAGTTAAACACGATATTTTGTGTTGATGGTATGCCATATTTGCAAAAATTTAATTACAATAACAACTTCATTATTAAAGCCAAAACGTCATATTATACACTCATTTCCATAAATTAAGGATAATAAAGTTCAGGAAAAGAAAGAGACAGAAGCAAAACAAAATTGACTTATTTGTAAAGTCTATTTATTAAACAAAAGGTAAAGAGCAAAACAGATGCTATATGTTTGACATAATTAATATAAATTGCGATTTTTACTCCCTGGAGCAAATTTCAAAAAGAACCTAATTTACAAAAAAACAGTATAACATGGTTAGTATGATGGTTAATATGGAGTATGTCTCCCGGACGATGCAATACAGGCCTTACAACGCCTAGGCATGCTGAGTATCAAATTATCAATCTGATCTTGGGGAATATTACACCACTCCTCAAGCAATGCCCTCCGAAGTTCCGGTTGACCGGTGGGAGAGTGTTGACGGGCTGCAATTCGTCGGCCAAGCATATCCCACACATGCTCTATTGGATTCAAGTCCGGTGAGTATGCTGGCCAATCCATACGGGTGATATCCTCCAATTGAAGGCATTCTTCTACAATGCTTTCACGGGGAGGACGAGCGTTGTCATCCATAAACAGAAATTCAGCACCCATGGCGCCCCGAAAAAAACGTACATGTTGTTCCAGAATGACATCCCGATAGATGTGGCCTGTCATCGTTACACTCTGAACATGCAGGTCAGTTCTGGAACCAAGAATAATTCCTCCCCAAACGAGCCATCCTGCACCACCGTAACAGTGTCGTTCAATGGTGTTCTCTTGGTGGTAACGGGTACCTGGCGCTCTCCATATGAAAGTCCGGCGAGAATCAGACTGCAAACTAAATCTGGACTCGTCGGAAAACATCACGCAAGACCACTGTTGCGGTGTCCACAATGCATGCTCTCTACTCCAGGTTAATTGCAGGCGACAGTGAGTTGCGGTAAATGGAACACATCTGACGGGCCTACGAGCATACAGACCAATGTGCCCTAAGCGTCTGTACACGGTCTGCCTTGAAACTGTCGTACCGGTAGCTGAAGAAAGCTGACGAGACAGGTCTGATGCTGTGCTCCGTCTGTTTCTTTTGGCAGTAACTGCTAAATACCGGTCCTCATTCGGCGTTGTAACTCGGGGGGAAGGGGCGACCTGTGCTGTAACATCTACTCACATTACCATCATCTTAGAATCGTTGCCACAGCCTGGAGATGACACTCTGGGCGATTCAAGTTCCTCGGATACTTCCAGCAGGGTAAGCCCACATTCCAGTCGTCCGATAATTCTGCCACGTAAAAAAACATCCAAATGCTTCATTTGTGCCATAACTATGCGGTTATTGCACTGAAAGGCTTTAAAGCGCTTGTGAACAATTTTACTTCTTTGCCACCATTCCTTATATACCCCTCTCTTACACTCTCGTCATTGTGACGTACTATCCGCGCCATCTGGTGGTTTCCTGTAATTTGCATATTCTTCTTCAAGATGTGTGTGATAATTCTACAGGTGAAATTTTTATTCAATGCAACAGGTGAATTTAGTTCAATTTCTGTGTGATTCTGAATTATCCTTAATTTATGGACATGAGTGTAGTTTTTATAAAGTATTGAGTATTGTTTTCATGATATGAAATATATTTAATTTATAATTAAAATAAAGCAAAGATAATTATAATAATTTTTTTTATAATAATTATAGAAATTTGTTACAAATTGTATAAGAAGTTAAACACGATATTTCATGTTGTTGGTGTGCCATATTTGCATCAATGTTAAAGTCTAAGCGTTATAAATTTATTATTATTATTATAACATATTTTTATGTTATTATTTATTATTTCATGAGGTTTTTATATAAAAATTTTGTTAAACCAATATCGTTTAATCAAAGCATGTAAGATGGTTTATAGGAAGATTGACTGTATATTTTTTTCTCAATTAAATATTAAGAAATGCTAAAATTAATTTCATGTGAAGTATAAAATATTTAAATAAAATGAACTGCGTTAAATTTAAAAGCTTTTCTCAAAATATTATTAACCATTTTAGCAAATAATGAATAAAGAAACGAAATACTTGTGAAATTTTAAAAACAGTTTACATTTCGTATGCTTACCAAACCGTGCACCCTTTCCCTTGGAAAATTTAAATGCACTATTTTGAAAGGGAATATATATTTAACTCATTAGTCCTCAGTCCTATTAAACTGAAACTCCCCTTAAGTGTGCTCTGTAATTAGATCTGTAGGTATAAGGGGAGATGAAATTATTTGGTAATTAAGGTAAGAATTTCCAAGTTGCATTTCTCTGTGCTGTATTTCAGAGTGTGTTGTGAAGATAATCCAATGATGTCCTATTTTGGCGCTTGGGAATCTTTCAGATAAGTTAACATTTCATATTTCTGCACTTCTATTCCGTTCAATGTCACATAGAATTATTATTAAATTCGTTCATTAACTCTTTAATTAATCTAGTTAAATGAATATATTTATTGTACGAAATCTACAAATAAGAATCTTATATAAATTGCACCAAAATACATCATTTATGGATCCAGAAATAAAATGCAAAGTAGAATGTACTTTATCATTCTAAATGGATATTAACATAATTTACTTGATATAATATAATATATATTACTTCACTGGATCTTAACACAATTTATATTAGATAACATTTACATCAGTATTAAACATAATTAATATTTGAGCTTCTTCAATGACTCAACAACCCCATGGTCGGCCAAGGCCGTCTACTGGCACATTTCGAGACATGCGATGTTTTCTTTTTTAAAGGGTAGGATTGCCAGCCTTATGCCCAATTTTCTACAGTCATATTAGAAATGGGGACCTATGGTTTAAAGTGGATTTCGAACCACTACAAACATCTATGGCCCCTCCAGGACTCGAGCCTGAACAAGAGGCACGGAGTGCTAGTCATTGGCTCATCAGGTCCAATAATGGCAACAGGTATAAGTTATAAATGCTATAATGACCATGCAAAGCAAGAAACTCTAACCCCGTCAGAATCACGCCGGATAGTGTAATGTGGTAATAAACTAATTTTTATAATTTTTTTTTTCATGTATTGAAATTTTTAATGAATAATCTATAATATTATATAATATCAACAATAATCTATAATAAAATATAATATAATATCTATAATAATCTATAATATAATATTTAAAGATTATATTATAATATAATATAATATTTAAAATCGGCAGAGAAAGTTGCATTCATTCAAAATCTAGAAAACTGTCACCAGGTAGTCCGATTAACGAGGCAAGAAGCTGAACATCTCAAACGCCATCGTGTCTCCTGGTTTTTTGAAGCAGTGTCTACAACAAATCCGTCAGGGGATTAAACCTCAGTCCTAATGCTCATCAGCGGCGCACATTGCCACTGAGGCACGAGTCGGGCACAGAAAACTTTAATTGACTAGCTATCGTCACTTTGTATTATTGAATAATGTTTTAAAAAATCACAATAAATATATATTAATTTGTTAACAAAAATCAAGTTAAACTTTTAATATATATTGTTTATAAATGAATGGAAAATAATACATAGAAAGAAAAATTTATTATATATCATTTGTGTAAATTGTTTTATTAACGATGTTTAGAAAAAAATCGCCATGAGATTGCTTTACATGTGTTTTAAATAATAATTTCTACCAAAACATAGATATTGTCCGTGATTTATGAAAATTTGCTATTTTAATTCTGTGCATTTTGATCGATACACTATAGTATGTGAAACGAAGTCAAGATTTTTGAACAGATTGTTGATAGATCTAAACTGAAACTTTTACTGAAAATAAAATAAGTGAGCAATTGAAAACTTGCGTTTTAACATTGAATTAATAAGAGTCGCGATATCACGGGAAATATAAAAAAAACCCTTAAGAATAGCTATGAGCAGTAAATAAGCATACACTCCGTCTTTTTACGCTAGATGAAAATAAAAAAAAAAAAAAATAAATAATGAAAAAAATTTCTATATGCATATATTTATTTAAAATTCGCCCTACAATTTAAATATTTCTCATATCATTAAATTCAAGGATTATAAATTGAAGCTTGTGTTTTATAAGTTTGTAGTTGAAAAATTTTAAAAACTGTTATGATCATTTGTTATGATATGTATGCACATTAATGAGTGTCTTTACGAAATAAAAATTGTAAAATCTGTGCTGAATGAAAAGTAAATGACAGTGTCCCATAAAATTAATTCTCCCTATTATTTTATTTTATGTCGTTGAATTAAAAAAAACCATAATCTACTTTATAACTAAATTAATGTTAAGTATATTTTTATATGGACTATATTTACATTTTCGCTTTTAAATATTACATTAATTAAAATCTTTTATAATTTCTTCGCTCTTTATGTAAAGATACACGATAAGCTGCCGAAATTAATTAGGCTTTTAAATGGAATAGAAAATATAATTTTAAGAATGATTCATTTAGATATTAAAAAATCTATTTAATATTAATTATTAAACTATAATTAATGCTAAAGATTTTTCATGTAACAGACATTTCTTGCCTTTGAAAACTTTTAAATTTAAATTGATAGCTATAACTTTACTTTTTATATACGCTAATTTTAATTAAAATCATATATAAATTTTTAAATTAATGAATATTAATTTCTCGGAATTATCGGCTTTTGCAGAATATGCTGCGTGTTTTAATAATCTCAACATTATATAATAGGTTCAGAACATTTGCTGTAAGAAATGCAAACACGGAGTTTTGAATCCGATATTGCAAAATTTCTATTTAAAAGCAAAACATTTAACTTGTACAAACAGTTCCTTGATTTGAAAAGACTCTTCGTTTGGAATTCCTTTGTTTTCTCGCATTTAAAAGGCTCCTAAATTGAAAATATCGTACTACATTCGACGTCCACTACCTACCCCACATAAAGTCGTATCGACGAACTTGGATATTGCAATGTTGTTTGATTTCAAAAGCTAATTTATCTGGATGTCTAAACAAGATTTCTATTTACCTATCAATACAATGTTTATTCATACTGAGATTTATTTCGTCTTTCTTGATTATGCAGAACATTTTTGAAGAAATTGCTTTTAAATAGAACTTGCACTTTCAAGTGAAAATATGATCGAAATGAATTATTTTTGGATAAAATTAGAATGGTTTAATAATTACAAGAATATCTAAAATACATTCAAAACTTCAAATTAAGAATGTAGTGCTTGTACATTAGGTGGTAGTACTTGGATATTGGTTCGGATGGCTAACGCTCTGGCGGTGCAACAGGTTTCGGCTTCGAGTCCCTGCGGTGCCATAAATGTTTGTAATGGTTGGGAATCCACTTTAAATCAGATGTCTAATATCTAATCTAATATGACAGCAGAGCGTTGGGCGTAGTACCAATCTAATAATCTTACCCCGTCAAAAGAAATCATCTCCTGTCTCGAAATCTGCCAAAAGGCTGACGGCCCCTGCCCACCATGTGACTGTTGCACCCATGAAGATGAAGAAACATGCCTTTAAACAAAAAATATTTATATATTATTTGAGTACAATATTTTATTAATAATGCTTAGGAAAAATTCGTCATGAGGTTGTTTTACATGTGTTTTAAATAGTAATGTCTAATAGAACACAGAATTTATCCTACGGTTTGAATGAAAGTTTGTTATTTTTAATTCTATGCATTTTGATCGATACGCTATACTAATGTAAAAAGCGAAGTTAGAATTTTTGAACAGATTATCAGTAGATCCAAACAGAAACTTTTACAGAAAATACAATAAATGAGAATTGAGAACTCGCACTTTAACATTCAATTAATAAGTGTCAACAACGTGAAATATAAAATAAACTTAAGAATAGCCATGAGCAGTAAATAAGAATACATTCTGTCTTTTTCGCTTGATGAAAATAAAGAAGCAAAAGAGATAATGAAAAAAGAAGTTATCTATATTTTTCTTTTACTGAAAATTCACGTACAATTTAAAATTTTCATATAATTTGTTTCAAGAATTACAAATTGAAGCTCATGTTTTCCTAGTTTTTCGATATAAAATAAAAAAATGTATGTTAATATCATATTATTATAATATGTATGCATATTAACGTGCATCTTCCTAAAATAAAATTGCAAAATCTGCATTGAATGAAAAATAAATCACAGTGTCACATATAATCCTCTGAATTACCTTATTTATGTCGTTGAATTAAAAAAAAAACATAATCTACTTTTTTTCGTAAATTGACGTTGAGTATATTTTTATATTAACTATATTTACATTTTCCATTTTAACTAATTAATTACTAAGATGTTTAAAAATTTCTTCTCTCTCTCTGTTGAGATACAAAGAGAAGCAGCAGAAATTAATTAGGCTTTTAATTGAAATAGAAAATAAAGATAGTTTTAAGAATTATTCATAAAACTATCTTATTTTATTATTCATTCAAATATTAAAAACTCTATTTAATATTAATTATTAAACTATAATTAATGCCAAATACTTTGTCATGCAACAGACATTTCTTGCCTTATTGTGTTTTGAAAGCTTTTAAATTTAAATTGATCGCTATAACCTTACTTTTTGTAAACGCTAATTTTAATTAAAATCAAATATAAATTTTTGAATTAATGCATATTAATTTGTCGGAATTATCTAATTTTGCAGCATATGCTGTTTGTATTAATAATCTCAGCATTATATAAAAAGCTTTCAGAACATCTGTTGTAAGAAATGCAAACATGGAGTTTTGAATCTCATATTTCAACATTTCTATTTTAATGGCAAAACATTTAACTTGTAGAAACAGTTCCATTAATTTGAATCAAAGAATTTTTTGTTATCCTTTGTTTTCTCGCATTTAAAAGACTCCTAAAATGAAAATATCGCACTACATTCGAAGTCTCCTACTTACTCCACACAAAGTCGTATCGACGAACTCGGATATTACAAAAAGATTTTCAAAAGCTAATTTATCTGGACGTATAGACAAGATTTCAATTTACCTATCAATAAAATGTTTATTCATACTGAGATTTATTTCGTCTTTCCTGATTATATAGAGCTTTTTGAAGAAATTGTTTTTATATAGGACTTTCTTGAATTGCTTTGAAATATGTTCGAAATGAATTATTTCTGGATAACATCAAAATGGTAGTTATAAAAAAATATCTAAAATGCATTAAAAACTTCAAATTAAGAATGAAATTTTTTGTGGTAATATTTGGACATAGGGTCTGCTGGCCGAGTGGCTAGCACTCTGGCGCTCGGTGTCACAGGCTTCGGATTTGAGTCCCCGTGGTGCCATGGAGGTTTTTAGTAGTTCTTTTTAATCCGCATGTTCCGTTCTAAGATGACAGTAGAATGTTGGGCGTAGTACCAATAGAACAACCCCAGCTCGTAAAAAAAAGCATCTCCTGTCTCGAAATCTGCCAACAGGAGGACGGTCTTGGCTCACCATGGGACTGTTGCGCCAATGAAAATGACGAATACATATAAAGAAAAAAATATTTATATATTATTTGAGTAAAATGTTTTATTAACGGTGTCTAGGTAATATTCGCCATGAAATTGCTTTACATGTGACTTAAATAGTAATTTATAATAAAACGCACAATTTACCGTACGAGTTGTGAAAATTTGCTATTTTTAAATCTGTGCATTTTGATCGATATCCTACACTTAGGTGAAGCGAAGTTAGGGTTTTTGAACAGATTATCGTTGATCGAAACAGAAACTTTTGCCGGAAAAAATAAGTGAGAATTGAAAACTTGCTCTTTAACAGTGAGTTAATAAGTGTCAAGCTGTCACGTGAGATATAAAATAAACTTAAGAATAACTAAGAGCAGTAAATAAGCATATACTCTGTTTTTTTTTTCGCTAGATGAAAATAAAGAAAAACAAAAAGGAAATAATGAAAAAATATTATATATCTATTTTTTACTTAATATTCTCCCTACAATTTAAGTACTTCTCATATCATTAGTTTCAAGGATTATAATTTGAAGCTCATGTTCTCCTAGTTTTTCCGATGAAAAATTTAAAAAAATGTCTTTTAAGATCTTATTATTATAATATGTATGCACATTAACGTGCATCTTCCTAAAATGAAATTGTAAAATCTGCATAGTATAAAAAAAAAATCACAGTTTCACATAAAATTAATCCTCCCAATTATTTTTATTTTTATGTCGTTGAATTAAAAAAAAAAAAACATAATATACTTTATTAGTAAATTGATGTCGAGTATATTTTTATATTAACATATAGTTAATACATATAAATAGTTATAAATAGTTAATACATAAAATTAAATTTTTTTCTTTTAAATATTACACTAATTAAAACGCTTTATAATTTCTTTTGCTCTTTCTTCGCTCTTGTATTTGAAGATAATCAGCCGAAATTAATTAGCATTTTAATTGGAATAGAAAATAAAGATAGTTTTAAGAAGTATTCATTTAAATATTAAAAACTCTATATAACATTAATTATTAAATTATAATTAATATTAAAGATTCTTTCATGTAACAGACATTTCTTGCCTTTGAAATCTTTTAAATTTCCATTGATAACTTTAACCTTATTTTTGTAAACGCTAATTTTAATTAAAATCAAATATAAATTTTTAAATTAATGGATATTAATTTCTCGGAATTATCTGCTGTTGCAGCATATACTGTCTGTTTTAATAATCTCAACATTATATAATAGGTTCAGAATATTTGCTGTAAGAAATGCAAACACGGAGTTTTGAATCCTCTATTTCAACATTTCTATTTTAATGACAAAACATTTAACTTGTAGAAACATTCTCCTTAATTTGAAAAGATTCTTAGTTTGAAACTCCTTTGTTTTCTCGCATTTAAAAGGCTCCTAAATTGAAAATAACGTACTACATTCGGAATCTCGTACTTACTTTCACAAAGCCGTATCGACGAACTTGGATATTGCAATGTTGTTTGATTTGAAAGGCTAATTTATCTGGATGTATAAACAAGATTTCCATTTACCTATCAATAAAATGTTTATTCATACTGAGATTTATTTCGTCTTTCTTACTACTTATTTACGTTACTTTTTACTTTCTTATTTAAATTACTTTCAAATTGGACTTGCGCTTTAAAGTGAAAATATGTTTGAAATGAATTACTTTTGGATAACATCAGAATAACGTGGTAGTTACGAAAATATCTAGAGTGTATACAAAATTTTAAATTAAAAATAAATCTTTATGTTGTACTACTTGGATATGGGGCCCGATGGCCGAGTGTCTGGCGCTCAATGCCACATGTTTTCGGGTTAGAGTCCTGGAGGCGCCGTGGAGGTTTGTAACAGTTCGGAATCTACTTTAAATGGTAGGTCCCAGTTTAATATGACTGTAGATCATTGTAGAAATAATACTTCGATATGGGGCCTGATGGTCGAGTAACTAACGCTCTGGAGCTCGATGCCAAAGGTTTTCAGATTCGAGTCCCGGCGGCGACGTAGATGTTTGTAGTGATTCGGAATCCGCTTTAAACCGTAGGTCCCAGCCTAATTTGACCGTAGAGCGTTAGGCGTCAGGCTGACCACCTTAACTCTTGAAAGAAAACATCGCCCTGTCTCGATACCTGGTCCAACATGGGGCTATTGCGCCAAAGAAGTACTTGTATATAAAACTGTAAGTGGGATAAAGGTATAAGGTATTCAAAATTTCAAATTAAGAATAAAAATTTTGTGTAGTAGTACTTTGCAATGGGGCCTAATGGTAGAGTGACTAGCGCTCGGGGGTTCCGGTTCGGCAGATTTGGGACTCGACCCGAAAGAGTCCCCTGCGGTGCCATGAATGTTGTAGTGGTTTGAATCTCTTTAAACCGTAGGTCCCGGTCTAATATGACTGTAGAGCATTGGGCCGACATCTCTACCCCATAAAAGGAAATCATCTTCTGTCTCGAAATCTGGCGGCCTTTGCCCACCATAGGGCAGTTGTGCAAAAGAAAAAGTACTTAGATATAAAACTTTACGCAGCATAAATGTATAAAATCCTATGGACGATTTAATTACTTTTCTCTCTCTCTCTTCCTGTCGTATAGCTAATGAAATATAAGCAAATAGTTATTTTTTATTATCCCCCCAAGTTAATGTCTTAAAATTATGTAAATCACTATTAAAACGAGAACAAAAAACATATTTTAGAAATGAGTTAGTCTGTTGAAATCATTGTATAAAAAAAGAGACAAAATGTCAAAAAAAGATCAGGTTCGCACTTTTAATGCTGTTACTGTGGTAAAATATTACTGAAATTTTTGAAACTATTGCAATACTGATAATAGTTTTTTATTATATTTTTAATTTCTTATTTATAAGGAAAATCTTTTATTTGTTGAAGAATCAATCGCATATTAATTAATCAATCGCATATTTTTCAATAACTTAACTACTAATTGTAGGAATTTTTTTAAAAATTTATACGTCATAAAAATAAAAATATGCTATTATTTTAAGACGCTAAAAAATGTTTCAAATAAATTAATAATTGCATGTCCAACTAAAATCTTTATAGCCATCTTTTTAAGCCTATTTCCCCCAAATTTCAGCCTTATTCTGATAAGGTCTTTGTGTTTAGGAAGTCTTACATAACAAAGACATATCGATCGATCGCTTCCAAGAATTTGAAAGTTTTTGTTCAAGATATCAGCGCTGTTTTGATGATGGTAATCTTAAGCGTAGAATGGAGAAAATATGTCATCAGAAGCATGATAAAGAAGAAATATATGAAAAAAAAAACCTACTGTATTGAAGAGTTTGGAGTTAGGGACTTGACTATAGCTCATTTGAAGTGCAGCTCTCCATCTTCTTTCTCCTTTGCTTTGTTTTTTCTTACTTTTTTTTATAATTTTTTTTACTTTATTGTTTGTAAAGCGCATATAAAATTGGTCGTGGTTAGCTTAAAAAAAATATTTATTTTTAGTTTTAAATATTATTGCCATCAGTTAAAAGACAACGAATAAAATAAATTGATGGCAACATTTTGGCTGGAAAATTGCGAATTTATTTTATGTTTCTGATTTTCGAAAATCTTGAGTGGAGAAGGATATACATGTCGAAGATCTGGATATTATGAACAGCTAATATTAAATATTTTATGATCTGAAAATCATGGTATTTGAAATACGAGAAAGTATTTATTAACATTTGTAGATTTAACACTCAAAGATATTAACATTTGTAGATTTTTCTCAATTGAGAAAATCTACAAATGTTAATATCTTTGAGTGCTAATCAGGAATTCAGTTTCAGTATTTAAGTTCATTTAACATCCCATCGCAACTTTCACGTTTAAGCGATTATAAGGAATGATTTTATAGATTTTTTTTTATTGATTATGAAGGGGAAAAAAGACCTTCAGAGATGAAATTTGAACTTTTCCAACTTTGATTTATCTCAATAAAATTATTAGATAATGTTTAAAGGACAAGGGACCTGATAGCATTGTGACTAGCTCTAACGGTCCTCAGTGCTCCAGTCTTCGGGTTCATGTCCCGCGATGCCATGGATGTTTGTAGTGGTTTGGAATCCACTTAATTTTGGTCTAATATCACTTTTGGACGTAGCCTGATATCCTACCCAAGTAAAGACATCTCCACATGTCCTGTCTCAAAATCCGGTAAGAATTTAGACGGCCTATGCCCACAATAGGGGCTGTTACGCCAATGAAGAAGAGGTTTAAATTCGTTAATATTAACTACCTTTTTCCTCACCTTCTTCTACCCATGGTGGGCTGAGGCCATATGCATAATGGCAGATTTCGAGACAGGAGATGTTTATACGGGATAGGGGTGTCAGCCATACGCCTTACAGTCCTGTTAGACTGGGACCTAAGCTTTTACGGGGATTCCGAACCACTACAAACATCCATGGCACAGCCGTGACTCGAACCCGAAACTTGTCGCACCGAGCATCAGAGAGCTAGTCCTTTGGCCAGCAGGTCCCATTAGCTACCTACATATTATAAATATGTACCTACATTATATATTAATTAAAAAAATTAATCGATTTTTAAAAAAAGTAATTTACGACCTATACTACAATAGACTTTATGGTCCGAAAAATTTGGGTATTTTGACGTGAGGTATTTTTTTCTGGAATGACTTATTTATGAGAAATTCAGCTTTATCTACGTAAATCGCTGAGATCTGTTATATTAGAGCACTACACTTTAGAACGAAAATCTCCAAAAGTGACATTTAAAGGAGTCATCCAGATTCTCCAAAAGCAAAGTGGTGTTTAACGTGTTCATCTTTGAGACTAGTATAATAACTTTTGATAAAGCTTTACATTGTTTTGGTCTCCGAACTCATTTCCGAAAACACAATGCGCCATACGTCAGACCAGTTCGGCTTTCATTAAGTCTAAGTAATACAGTTCTTATTTTCACAGGTGCAATAGTCCCTTGGTGAGCCAAGGTTGTCTGCTTACTGCCAGATTTCGATATAGGGGATGTTTTTGTATTTACGAAGTAGGATGTCAGCCATATATGCCCTATAGTCATATTAGACCAGGACCTACGGTTTAAAGTAGATTCCTAATCAATACAAAGATGTATCGCACTGGAACCCCTGTGGTCCAGAGCAGTAGTCACTCGACCATCTAGACCAAAGCTATATACTACGTGTCATAAATGTCTCAAAATGTTAAAAAATTTTTTTGTTATTAAAAGAAATAGAGTTAAAATTAGTTGCAACTTTTGAAAATATGAATAAAAAAAAAAACTGATTAATCAGAAGCTGGAATTGTTTTCCTAATTTAACAAGTAATATAAAAAATTTTTTTAAAGCAATTCCTACTTTTTTTCACTATATTGCAGAAAGTCCTTTATAAAAAATTTTCATTCATTTTTTTTAAGTTTATCTGGCGCCATCTATTGGTAGATATATGCAACTTAAATCTAAAAAAAACTAAAATTAATTAATTAAATTTAATTACTGAATTAATATTTGAAAAACTGTATTAAACATTCAGTGTCATTCACTACAAGTTAAAAAAATGTATTTGAACTTGGGTGGATGAATAAAAAAAGTATTTTATGAACGATTGAAAATGTGAACAAGATATATATATAGGAGATTGCAAGCTAATAGAAGGAATTGAAAATTGATCTACTATATAAGTTAATTTAAAAACATTTAACAAATATCATTGTCTACAATAATTTAAAATCCGAATTTATTTCTGAGTACCCTAGCGATAAGCGACATTAATCAATTTTGTGAAAAAAAATCTCCTTGGCTGTCCTGAGTAGCAATCTGCTTCACAAACAAACCCTCCTGGCCCATTTTTAATTATTCAAGGGGAGGAAGATGACAGCTGTAGAAGAAGAAGAAGCACCCCATTCTCACCTCAAGAAGTTCTATTTCGGCGACCCTGAAGAACCCTGTTGTCAGACAGATGGACGAGAGAAATGTCACCCTCTTTTCTCAAGTATCGGGCGCGCGATAACCAGTGAGCTTCCGACAGCTGCGCCAAGTGGGAAATCCCTTTAAAAAGCACGGCAGTCCTTGGCGTGGGTGGATGGGAAACTTTCTTCTTGGCGAACTTTTTCGGGAACGTGACCACGGAAGCGTAGAAATGATTAAGGAAAGATGCGCTCACTAAGAGGGTGAATGGTGGAATCTGTCAAGAAATTAGTAGTGAATGGAAGGGAAATGGAAGGTTGTAAATGGATTTCAATGCTGCTGAGTCATAGAATGAGAGCTGGGAACGTAAAGGAAGGAATGGAATTTCAGATATCACATATTATTTCTGATAATATAACAATGATATATATTTCCGATATTTTTAAGACAGGACGGCATGTATGGCAGCTCACTTTGTCAGATTTCTGTTTCACTCAGAAAACGTAACTGAAATTTAAAAAAAAGTAATTTTCTGATTTTGATGAATAATTAAATTAAGAAACATGATCACCCTAGAAGATCAGATCCATTATCATTAATGGACCAACTCGGAGGCAGAGGCTCCATCTACATTAAAAAGTGGAAGCTTACAAGGTTACATACGTTTGTTAACAAATATTTTTAGACGATAACAAAAATATTTTGTCGGAAAAAAAAAACCAATTATATGTATATCTATAATATATATAACGCACTTTACCACTCTATATATATATAGTGGTAATATGTTATGTTAAGTGCTAGGTCTGAGATTCAATCCACTGGCAGTATTGTTGTAAACACTATCTTAAAAACGATGAGTAAAAAACGTTTTGATGTTCAGCATCTTACCACGTTAGTTGGATTACCTAGTGATTGTTTTCATGTTTTTCTCCTATACGATACTTAAATGCCGGCTATTCCCCCTTAAAAAGTTATCTCCGAAGGCACTGTCCTCCTTCTTTAGTGATTCAGAGCCAAGTCAAACTTCTACCTAAGGGTGCTCCATCGCAACAGAAGCTGTCCACTTTCCCTCCATCCATGAATAGCCAATTCATGGGATTTCCGTCCTCGTTGCCGGACTATGAGGATTACTACAATAGTAATATGTATATATAAAACATAAGCCTGGATATATATCCAGGCTTATGTTTTCACTGTAATTGGGTCGCAGAATTTAATGATTAATAGTAACTCTACTACAGTGATTATATATATATATATATATATATATATAATCACTGTAGTAGAGTTACTATTACTGTGGATCCCCTGACTTAAGATTTGCAGATAGATAATATTTCATGGAACATTTCTATTGCATAATAAACACAGTGAGTTCTACAACGAAAGGAAATCCAATATATTAATTCAAGTTTATCTTAACACAATCAGCTCTAGGCAATATAATATGAAAGTGAATCCTACATATTTTTCAGTAAAATGTTAAAAAAAAGTTTTCTGAAAGCTATACCTTAAAAAATTATTTTTTTTTCAATTTAAATTTTTTAAATATTTTTCCACTTTCACCTTTTTACTGGAAAGGAGTTATGTTGCCTTAGGCATGAAGCGGAATTAGAGTTTAAAGTAAAGTGTAAGAGTAACTTGTCAGTTAAATCAAATAATAAAAACACCTTTGTACTATGGAGTATCAGTATGAGTATGTTTTTAATACTTCTATAAACATAAAAGTAACACTGAGAGGCCCAATTTTTTCCCTTTTAGACTGTTATATTTTTTTATCGGGTATGTTTCAAAGCATCGCAAAAAAATATTCTAATTATTCTATTTTTAAATGAAGGAAACTATATGTTAATAATAAATATTGTAAAACATCAATGGTTAAAGACATACAGGTAGAGTTTTTATAATGCAGTTTGTTCTAAATCTCGATTTTCAACTCTTATGTATAATTTTCTCTTAACGAAACCTAACAATGTAAAATACATTATGATATTCAGTGGCGCGAGGCCTGGTTATATTTACAAGGTTAAATATGAACAAAGTAATATAAAAAACATTTTTTTAATCATTTCCTACTTTTTTTCACTATATTACAGAAAAGTCCTTTACAAACAAAGTTGAAATTTTCCTCTAACATCTGGCGCCATTTATTATTAGATGCATGCAATTTAAATCTAAAAAGTTAAAATTAATTAATTAAATCTAATGAATGAATTAATATTTGAAAAACTGTATTAACATCAAGTTTCATCCATTACAAGTTCAAAAATTTGTTTGAATTTGAGTGTATGAATAAAAGTATTTTATTAACGATTGAAAAATTGAACAAGATATATATAGGGAGAGTGTGAGCTGATAGAAGGAATTGAATAAACATACTGTTAGAACTAATAGTAGGAATTGAAAAAAGAGACAAATATTTTTAATGAAAAATATCCTATCTATCCGATAAACTAAATAGCAGTTTTAAAGCGTTAAAATGTTTTAGAATTTTTTTATAAATTCGTTTTCTGAATTAATTTATAATAATGCAAAATTAATGAATCCGTCCTTGCTTATTTTTTTTGTATTGATATAATAGTCGTTATTTAAACCGAGATTATTTTTGCATTAAGTACAGCAACCAACATTTAAGTAGATTGCTTTAAATTGAATTTAATTATGAATCTGCTCTTAATTTGCACCATTTTGAGTCGATTGAAGAGATTCAACGTGAATCGCTGCCCGCTTTGAAGGCCATCCCTGCCGAGGATTTTTAGCATGCATTGAGGATGGGAAAAAAGGTGTCATAAGTGCATTGTATCCGGAGGGGTTTACTTTGAAGGCAATGAAATAAATTTGAAAGAATAAATAAAGAGTTTTTGAAAAAAAAATAATTGGTCTTACTTTTTGGGCACAGTAGTATGCCTATATCATGTGCTATTTATATTTCATACGCAGTCTTTGTTCATGGAATATCGACAATATTGCATACAGTCGTAATATTTAATTTTCTCTTTTGTAATGGGATAATCCATGAAAATGCATAAACTTACCAATCTAGTGCGATAATAAACGACTAATTATAACGTTTATCACGTATTGCCGCTAGTTTATCATTCAATGTCCAGTGAAAAACGTCGGTGGCATTTTTCTTTTGTTTTTTATTTCAAAGGAAAAAAGAACGGGTCTTAATTTTTCCATCGAAACATCCAGTAGGTATCTTTTCAGACTTCATTACTCGTCTGAACGTTCTTCATAACCGACGATGTCAATAACGCTTTATTGACAAGCTACACTGACGGATATTGGGAACGTGAAAGTTTTTACAAACAACTTCTTACTTTGTGGAAAAAATAGAGTTTTGACCTATAAATTGCTCTATAAAAACTTAATATTTTACGGTTTATGTTGAAAAATCAGCCTTATTTTAACACTCATTCAAATCTTAATTTAAAATAATGCTGTTTAAATGCATTAACATTGAATATATTTCATAAATGAATTAACTGAATTTAAACGGCATACAGGAACACTAACTCATATACCTAGACATAATGAATCCTCTTATATTATTGTTTGTTAATAGTCATTCATCTATTTTATATATCTAGACGTAGTGAATGCTGTTGCGATTAAATATTGTGTTTGAAAGATTTGTAAAAAACTTTTCAACAAACAATTTTAAGAAATTATAAATATATTATGTATTTTTTTTTCAAATATCAGTAATAAGTATCGTCATCTAACTGCAGTTTAGTTTCGATGACTGTTAAATTACATGTAAATAGGGCCTCTTAATTAAAATCTTACTATTGTTGCCTCACAATGTTATAACAAATCGTAATTTGTTCTATAGTTCTACCGTTATTATCTAGTTCTTATATATAGACATAATGGAAACCTGTTGGGAAAAATCTGCTGCCATTAAATATTCTGTTTGAAAGATCTGCTAAAAAAATTTCAATGGTTTTTTTATGAAATATTTTATAAATATTATTATACATATATTTTATTACGATATATTATTATATATGTATATTTTATACGATATTATATTTTATGAATATATTAATAGTAGCATTAGTATTGGCCTCTTAAATGAAGCTGAGTTTCAATGTCTGTTAAATTATATGCAAATAGGGTCTCTTAACTATCGTCGCCTTATAATGACTAAAAATTGTTTAACTAAATTTACTCTATTTATTTCAAAAATTAAAGAATCCTCATTTTGTTGAAATTAATAACAAAATTAAAACATAATTATTAATTAAAATTATTTAGCATGAAAAATATTTAACTTATAAAATTATCATTTATTAATTTAATTTATTTTATTCATTTAATTGAAAAGCTATTTATTTCATATATTAATATCACCATTAGCAACATAAAATTTATTTTATACACATCTTTTTTTCTGTATTAAACTCATTTTTTAAATGACTAAAATAACTACAACTTATTTTATAAGTCATAAACTATCAAATAATGTCCAACTATCATTTTACTGTTGAAATTATAGATCATAATAATAACAATTTTCATCGTTGGAAATAGATGAGCTCAAAATGTAATTTTTAAGATGTTTTTCTTCTAAATTTATATTTGTGGAAAAGGAAATATTGAAAAAGTAATTGCATGCATATTCCGAACGGAATTATAAAAGTATTAACATTATTAAAATCTATAAAGGAAATAAAAATGATTCTATCTATCTATGGTCGCAAATTCTCTTCTACACATTTCTGTTACGAATTAATTTTAACTAAAAATGATTATTATTGCCTTCGCAGATTTTCATTCTTCATTTTTCATTTTATGCTATACTTGACAATCCATGACTGTTAAAGATTCATACTCTAGTTCAATTCAACATTTTTGAGTAATAAATAAAATAACAGAAATTTAAATTAGAATAATAAAACAAATTAAAGTAATATATAAATACATTTTACATAAAAAAAAAACTTATATAATAAAAAAACATAAAAGAAATAAATTTTGAAGTCAAGATAGAAAAGTCGCTAAATCTGAAAATTCCACATAATATGTATTATAAAAAGACAACTAATAATAAAGGTTGATTTTACACATAAAAAAGTATTTCTGTACATACATGAAAATTTATTAATTGTACTTAAAATAATTCTTGTATATCCATTAATCAATACAAGAGACCAAATTAACAAATGCAAAAATAAAATTGTAAAAAGAAAATAAATTAATGGAGATAAAATAAGGGGTGTACTCGAAATAATAGAGAGGGTTTTTGCATACCGTATTTTGGACGTCCGTTAGCTTTTTCTCCCTTAGCGCGCATGCTCATAGGAAACATTATTACGGATATGCATGCGCAATTTGCTATGAGCATGCGCGCTAGGGAGAAAAAGCTAACAGACGTCCAAAATACGGTATGCAAAAACTCTCTATTGATTTTGCAATTTTCTTTCCAGAATATTAATTACAGAATTGTTGAAACATAAAAAAAAAAAAAACATTATTTATTTTGTGCTTTTATAAAAAGTTTCTTTTATTTCCAAATAGTTGTGTTGTGAAAATCAGTCTAGATTTTTTTTTAAATTTTATTTCTTTTATACATTTCATTCCCGTGAGAAGACGTTAATCAGGTTCTTGCAGTCATATGTAGGCAATGTTATTTTTCCTCAAAGATGTTAACATGTCAATTACAAACATGAATTCATCAGAAACTATTTTAAAGCTCCAATTTATGGTGGTGATGACAGCCACTATAGATCATGAAATATACTAATTGTCACTATGGTAACATTCAGTTACCATAGTGACATTGAGAGAACATAGAGACATTGAAAACTGACATTGGCAGTGACATTGAAGAACGTATTGAAGATATGAGCTAACCGGATGATATTCAAATTTTTCACCAGTGTATTCTATATTTGACCATATGCGACTAACTAACTACATGATCATACATCAAATTTAGATTCTGTCTTGTGTGGAATCGTTGTTTCGTTCATAAATCCCATAATAGAATCCTTCTCGCTTTTAGTTTGGGGCTCATATGATTTCAGGGAAAACCCTCACATGAGAATTCAGGAAGTGAATTTTGAGTGACAACTGACATCTTCAGCATCTGCGCAGGTGCCTTTTGACTTGCTATGTGACATTGATATTTTCGATGTTCTGAGAACATAATGAAGTCATTGGGTGTGAAGGTCTTCTTGGAAAATGCTTTCTTTAGAATTTCAACTTTATTTTTAATTACAATCTTGTCCTTGGGAAACTTCTTGATTTAGATCACAACTTGTTTTTAGTATCTTTTGAGGGTGTAGAATTTTAAAGCAGAATGCTTAAATATGGAATTTTTATTTTTAGTATGAAAACTGTAGATAATTTCTTGTAAAAACTTATCTGTCCGTGAATAATAAATTAATAATTGATTGATAAATATCGACATATAGACATATTGGTATATAGACCAGCTCTATATGGTTCAATAAAGCAAGGCCCTTTTAAATAATAACAATTTAATAAAACATTAATAATTGAATATTGACAATTCTGCCAGATTTGGTTTGGTTTGTCGCTCTACGGTAAGTTTTTTTCACCGCCACTTAAGGTTAATTAGATAGGGACTTCCACAGTTTAACGTAGATTCCAAAACCTGACAAAACAAACAGCCATGACACCGCCAGGATTCAAACCTGAATCTTGTAATATCAAAGGCCAGAGTGCTAGCCAATTGACCATCCGGCCGCAATTCTGCAAGAAGCCATTCATACACGAATACAACAACCTTTTCCATTGCCACCGTAGAATAGTATACATAGTAATGATGTCATTTACAGTTTAAGAAATTAATAAGTAGAGCGGAGTTCTTATATATATATTTATATAAATCCATTGATTTCGTGTTCTTGGTTTAAGTCATGTTTCTTTATATGCGTAATATTATTGAAAGAGCGGATTAATGGAAATTCCTTAAATTCGTGACCTGACGGATAATTTTTTAGTGTTCTGGTCTTTGGTAAAATAGGCTTCAGGTTCAAATACTGACTGTGGCGTGGCATGGATGTTTGTTAGTGGTTCAGAATCCCCCGTTAAACTGTAGGTACCGTATTAAATGTACTGTAGGTACCGTGCAAATAATAACAGTAGAGGGACAAACCAAACTAAACTCTGTCCATTATGTATTTCTTTTTATGTTGTTCTTTATTTAACTACGAATAAAAATCTACAGTCTGTAGTAAATATATTGTAATTTTCTGTTATATTAGCTAAAAAAAAAAAAAAAAAAAATTGATTAAAATTTTGTTTATTAAGAAATGTTTTTAACTATATACCTTTTGTAGGTCTACATAAATTACTTATCACATTTGAATATCTGATAAAACTACCTAAATGTGGATTTCAAACGGGAAAGCTATTCTATTCCAAATAGTATCTTAATCAAAATTCACAAACATCAGTTTTGCAAATAGACAACATAAATATGTTATTTTAAATAATTTTGGATTTATTGATGAATAACTGGATTTAATTCAAATTAATTTAAACTTACGAAAATTAATTTTAATTAATTCTGTAATAAACTTTGAAAAACTACTTAACATATTTTACATCTGGACAAAAGGAAAATTTATTTCATTTATTATACTAAAATCTTATAAAGATGATCAGTAAAATTTATTGGGGAAAAATGATATTAAAAGGTTATTTTTACATTTTTTATTTAGCATTTCTGATGCATTCAGTAATAAATTAGTCATTATATTGTCATTTGATGGGGATTTATAGAAAGAATATATTAAAATTCTACTTTATCACTTAGCAAAAGCGATTATAAATTGTAAATTATTCTGAAAAGAACTCTTTGATATGTGAAGCAGAACGTTTAGGAAAGATCTTTAGATCAATAATCTTCAAAAATCTTTATGCACTATATCTTTCTATTTAAAAGCCAGTTTAATCTTTTAAAAGCCAGTTCATTTTAAAAGGCAGTTTAATCTTTTAAAAGGCAGTTCATTTTAAAAGCCATTTTCCAACTACCGAGGCTTAAATTTAACAAGCGACAAATGTTTGTATTCATGCAACAAAGTTCTGTTTAACCGCTGTTATTGGATTCCGATAATGAAAGTCTTTCTATAAAAAAATCACTGCTTTTAAACATAAATAAAATTTCGAATGCTATATAGATAACATCATTTTTTAAAAAAAGACGAATTTTCCTGGATTGCATTTGGGAACATATTGTTAGACAATTAAATTGCGTTTATTTTCGATTTCCCATTCTTGTTTCGTTCATGAAGTACTTAAAATAAGTCTTTGATAATAAATGTTTTTCATTAATATCTAGTGAATTTTATTCTTCAACTTCATTCTTAAAATTAATGGATTTTGAAAGAAAATAACATAGGTAGTTTTCTCTTATTACAGTCATATGTTTTTAAAAGAAGAAAATGAAAAATAAAGTCAAGCCTTTTTACAGAACAATAATTCCTGCTATTTAATAAAGTCATCAATATTTCTTTCACATATCTTTTTCAAATGTATACATTGTCAACAGTGTTATTCATCTCCATTTTATTATACTATTGCCAATATATCTAGTTATGCTATTACATGAGCTAAGATAAAAAATATACTAAATAAAAACAATTACCAGTGCCTTATCCTTTACACAAATGAGCTACAGATCATAGAACAATATTTTCAGCTATTTAATGTAGTAATGTAATGCCAACATACAATACAACATTGTAATGTTAATGTAGTAATGTATGTTGTAAAGATCGTTGTTAAATTTGACATTCTCATTTTGGTTGTAATTAATTATTCAGCTATTTCATAGAAAATTTATCAGTCCATCAATGCTGTAGAATAAAATTGAAGGATTTGCAGATATTTTCAATCAGTCAGCAATATTTCATTTATTTATTACTAAAATGCATTTTCAACAGAGCTGTTCAGCCCTATCTCATTATACTATTGCCAGTAAATCTAGTTAAGTTATTACATGAGCTAAGATAAAAATATATTAAATAAGAGACAATGTCTTATCCTTTAAATAGATCAGCTACAAATCATGGAGAAAGGATGAGGTAGATAATCATCTAATCTTGCAAAAAAAGACGAGCGACTTGATGAAATGTAGTCGGTTTTTCTTTCTTAAGGTTGGTAAAAGGCTATATTACAAAATGAAAGACAAATGAATTGTGATGAATGAATTATAAAGATGGGATAATGAATGATTTAACAACAGCCTTTGTTATTATCGCTATTACATCTGTGCACGTCGGGAAGGAAAGAAAAATCATATGCATTGCTAATAATTCAAGTGACAATTCAGTTACACTGTATAGAATGCTAAATTAAGTTGCTGTTAAAAAAAGTTGAAGATGAGTTTTAATCATCCGATGTAAACTTAAGTATAACATTGAGGATTGAATAATTATTCCTGTTTTTTATAACACAATAATAATGCAGTTTTAGAAGAGGTTAGAAATTGAGTAATTTGGCTGTGGAATATAAAAAGAGGCCATGCCTGTAAGGAATGGATGTTAAATTTGGAATTGTTTTTCAACTAAAATTATTTAATCAATGATGAAATTTGGTATTCTCATTTGGGTTTTTAATTAATTAATCAATTACTTCATGGAAAATTTATCAGTCCATCATCACCGAAGAAGGAAATTGAAGGATTTGCTGATCTTTTTAGTTAACTATTATAAATTGTAATTCATTATAAATATCAAAAATAATATAATTAATATAAAGAACAGATAAGTAAGTTAAATTATAATTTAGAAGGATCGAAGATTAGCAGTGTGTTGCTGCGTCGATTCAAGCGAGTCCCCGTTGGGCGCCAGATTGTAGTGTTCTGTTTTGGGCAACTGGATTGTAACTGGGTGTGGTTGAGTTGAGAATTCACAGCTTTATTGACACACGCCCAGACATCAGACACATACAATTAGAGATCTACAATATTTAACATATTTAAAGACATAATTGATTCATGAAAGGATTTCACTTCTAAACCGAAAATAAAGATACTTAGATTTGCGTGGGATGTGCGGAATATACTACCTCTCCGGGTGAGAGTTTGTAGACTAACTGCAGGTTGTGCAAAATATATTTCCTCTTAGGATGAGATATTACAAAGTAAACATTTCTCAAAAGAAAGCGTGATTGTGCTGTATTAAACGTTTCTCAGCTGCAACAGCGGTTGTGTTGTATTTCCTCTCGGATTAGAGCCTCGAGGCCTACTAACCATTTTTCCTGAATGCCACAGGGGGCGCTCTTGCCAGTGCGTAGGAGGAAGCACGGTTACAAGTGCCAATTATTTGTTATTTTGGAAATATTGCTACTTTGAAGTTTTATTATTACTTCATGAAGAGTTTTTTACAACTTATTGAAAGTGAAGTGTAAACCTGAAAATACCTTTAAACATTCTAAAGTAAGGTTATAATTTAATGAAGCATTGCATTGTTTATAAATCCAGTCAAAATATAACTGAAGCTATGATGAAAATATATATTGCATAAAAACATTTTTCTAGTCTTATCCTTTGAACAAATCATGTAGCAACCATAAAGCATATCATTACTTTATAAAATGATGAGAGTGATATTTGTTGAAATATAGTCACTGTTTACTTAAATGCTGAATGATTTGATTGATAATAGAATATGAATGATTAATGAACTATGATGGATAAGTTATAATAAACGGAGAATGAACTGTCCATAAGAATTAACTGTTGTCAGTATATTTCCTTGTTGTTGTCGTTCTCTTATTATCTTTGTTCTTATATCTTCCTATCATGTAAGGAATTCATTTTTTAAAGCCAGTTCATTTTAAAAGTCATTTTTGGCATCCATATTCATTTGTAAATCCCAAAAATTTAAATTCTTAAACCGTAAATGTTTAATTCATGCAACAACTCATTTTTGTCAATTAAGGTTATTGAATTTTGAATAATTTAATCTTTTTAAAGCCAATTCATATTAAAAGCCATCTTTGCCATCCAATTTTTACTTTTAAAGCCAAAATTGTAAGTCCCAGACTTAATTTTTTGCAAGCGATAAGCAGTTACATCCATGCAACAAAATTTTGTTAATAAGTGTTTTACATTTATAGATTTCGATAATGAAAAGCATTCTATAGAAAGTCATTGCCTTTAAACGTAAATAAAATAACTGATAATTGACATTATTTAAAAACAAAAAGACTGAATTTTCTGGATTGAATTTGGGAACATATTTTTAAGCATTTAAATGCTTTCATTTTCGATTTCCTATGCTTCATTTGCTCAAGAAATATTGAAAATAAGTTAATTAATATCAATTTCATTAATATAATCTAGTGAATTTTATTCCTCAACTTCAACTTTAAAATTAATAGATTTTGAAAGAAAATTATATTGGGTAGTTTTCCTTCATGACATTCGTATGTCTTTAAAAGAATAAACGGAAAAATAAAATCTCGCCTTTGTAACAAACAAAACAATAATTCTAGCTATTTAATAAAGTCAAGTTTGTGCGTGATAGAAGGGAGAGGTCTTCAGTTGCGAAAATGAGGTTGTATTCTAAAAAAGGCTTCATACGTGATAAAAGATATTAATACTCAAATATTCCAACGTTAATTCAATTTCGTTGAAAAGATTACTAAATTAATTTATCATCACAAAAGACCAAGAGTCATTGAAATTTGAGCTCAAAGACATCATGATGCATTAATTAATCAAATTTGACGATTCGTAATTGCATTTATTGAAATGAAATTCCCTTTTTGTTTGAAAATATTTGAATTTTAATTTCTTTATCACTATAAATTAATTAACGACTCCACGTATTCAAACATTTTCAGATTTTTGGTTATACCGCTAACGAATCTTTTTACCTGGTTATTTTCAAAATCACTATTTACAAGTTATACATCAGAAATTCTACGAATTTTTCAAAATGGCATTTTGTTTTAGGTTCTTGGCGTGTCTGAAAGAGCTTTCCTTGATTAGATGAGCGTCTTTATCACTATAAATTAATTAACAACTCTACGTATTCAAACTTTGTGATATCCTGCTATTGAATCTTCTTAATCTGGTTATTTACAAAATTAATATTTACAGGTTACACATCAGGAATTCTGCGAATTTTTTCAAAATGGCATTTTGTTCTATGTTCTTGGAGTGTCTGAAAGGGCATTCCTGATCAGAGGGCATTACCAACTCTATGTATTCAAAGTTTTTCACATTTTTGGTATTCTGCTATTGAATCTTCTTAACCTGGTTATTTTCAAAATCACTATTTATGTATGTACATCAGAAATTCTACGAATTTTTCAAAATGGCATTTGTTCTATGTTCTTGGAGTGTCTGAAAGGGCTCTGATCAGATGGGCATCTTTATCATTATAAATTTTACCAACTCTATGTATTCAAAGTTTTTCACATTTTTGTTATTCTGCTATTGAATCTTCTTAACCTGGTTATTTTCAAAATCACTATTTACCGGTTGTATGTACATCAGAAATTCTACGAATTTTTCAAAATGGCATTTTGTTTTAGGTTCTTGGGGTGTCTGAAAGAGCAGTCCTTGATCAGATGGACGTCTTTATCACTATAAATAAGTTATCAACTCTAGTATTCAAAGTTTTTCACATTTTTGGTATCCAGCTATTGAAATTTCTTAACCTGGTTATTTTCAAAATCACTATTTACCGGTTGCACATCAGAAATTATACGAATCTTTCAAAATGATATCTTCTTTTAGGTTCTTGGGGTGTCTGAGAGAGCATTCCTTGATCAGATGGGCGTCTACTTCGTGTCTTTCGTCGGCCATTACGGATATGATCGAGTACTGGGTGTCCTGGGCAGACACATGAGGGACTTCTTGAATGGCCTCGACAACTTGCACGAGTACCTCAAGTTCAGCTATCCCAGAATGAAGGCGCCATCTTTTTCTGTGAGAATGAAACGTCCTCTGGATTGACGTTGCATTACAGAAGTACCAGAAGGGGATTTTTGTGGTACACCATTGGACAAATTCGGGTAAGAGATTCCTTTATTTTTCGTGTTGCGTGGTTTAAAAGAAAGCTTTTGATACCGATAATGATAAATAAACTGATTTGATATGGATGATCCCATAAATTCCATATTCCTAAGAATGTTTCCATATAGTTTCTTTTCAGTTCCTAGTAAAGGGGCAATTTTATTTTCTAAACAATGAACAGATATAAGTTTACTGACATATCGTTCAGTTTCTTAAATCAGGAAAAAAATTCCTTCAGGCTATTTATTTTAACATGAAGAATCGTTGATAAAAAATTTATTCATATATATTATTCAATCATATACGTGATATAAAAAAAAATATTTTCATTCCGTCTTGTGGGTCAGTGGTAAAAGTACGCCGCTGGTGAGCCTCAGGGCTCGTCAATCCACTGACGGCATTGTTGTAGACACTGTTTCGAAATCGGGGAGACTCGATGGCTGTTAGTTAAATATGTATAAGTAGTTAAATATCTACATATTTATCCATTCCTAGTAATATTGTAAAACAAAAACTTTAAAAATATCAGGATATACGGATTTATATAATAGTAAGATTACCAATTATTATTACAGCTTGATTATTAAACTAAAAAATATTCTTTTAATTCTGTAAATCACCTTCAATGTTTAAAATTGATTTGGGACAACTTCGAATGATGCAAAATAAATATCCTGCATATGACAATTTATATTTAAATATCATACCTGGAATATTTTAACATCAGCCTTCCTCTTATTTTACTTTAAGATAAGGGTTTGAAAAAGTTACTATTTTAATTATTTTAATGATAAGATTACAACCACCCACTGTGAATAATTTAGTATTAACGCAAATCAATTTTTAAAAATATTTGAAAATCTTTGTAGGTACATTTATTAATATTTAAATAGGAATTTATTTAAAGAAGTAACACTTTTCAATTTTTTTTATACTATGAAACAATTACTATACTTTTTCAAATTTTGCAAATAATTTGACAATTTTAACAATGACAGATAATTTCTGACTTTTACTGAAATTTTCGGAGATGCACAAATTTAAAATTTAAATCACCTCTAAGATTTAAAAGCCCTGTTGTGTTGCATATAAAAAAGGCTATGTAAAATACCATACAATGACACTTTAATTCAATTAAGGGAGTCTATGAGAGTCATTTGAATGTGAGTTATTTTTATTCAGATTTTTACACGGCTGTATATTAAAAATAAATGCATTTTTTTATTCTATACACAAGATATCTATGGGACAGTTTTGATCAGATATGGTAAAAGTAAAATAAGAGTGGGTCCTGAGGGCTGAGTAACTAGCGTTCTGCAGCGTAGTGGCCAGAATAATATGACTAATATGACTGTAGAGCGTTGACAGTGGTCTAATATGTGACTAATATGTATTAGACTGTGGTCTAATATGACTGTAGAGCGTTGAGCTGACACCGCTACCCACAAAAAAGAAAACATCTCCTATCTAAAAATTCTGCTTGTAGGCAGATTCCCATGGTCCAATATGGGGCTGTTGCGTCAATGATGATGATAATGTCCAAAATAATAATTCATATACTGTAAATATTCATCCTTAGATAATTCATACAAAACGTAATATACGATACTTCTCGGCACTATTTTTTACAAACACATTCTTTTTTTATTTTGAAACATTTCAATGATTAATATTAAATTTATAATATTTAATTTTTAGAATTTTAAAAAAAGTAATGTGGACAGTAATTAAAGGAAAAAAAATGCTGCGAACAGTCAATAATTTTTAAATTAACACTGACGATAACTATTTCATAACATTTTGGTAATAAATAAGTTAATTAGCATAAGGTTTTCTTTTGATGCATGCTCAAATAAAAATTTATATTTTCATTTTTAGTTATTCAAGAAATGCATAATGTCAGAGGTTTTTCCCTTAAGTAATAAATACATAAGAAATACATAAGCTGCATACAAATACAAAATAAATTACTAATAAAATACTACATTAAAAAAAAATTTACGTTTTAAATTCTTCGAAGTAAATAATTTTTTTCCAAATGCAGGAAACTTCAACATTAGCTTTATGAAATCTACAATTTACGATTGCTTTATTCAGAGACACAATTTCAATGCTTCAACGTCTACTTATTGGTGATCGAATTTATTATTGTGCTTCATCTATTAATCGTTGTTCTTGTTCTGCCCAACCTGCCATTTTCTCCAGATATTGCTCTTTATGATTCCAGATGTTTGATCGATAACACATAGAACGTTTGAGTTGCTCTTCCGTTCTTTTCTATAGGTCCCGGTCTTCTTAGCCCAAAGTGTACACAAAATGACTGTAGAGTGACAAATCCATTCTTTTGATGGAGTAAAAAAATCGACTTTATGACTGGATACCATCAAAAGACGAATCATTTCTTTCTAAAAAGAAAACTTTTTTTGCCAGACAGATAGGGGAAAAAGTAGTTTCTAGCTATTAGCAACGATTTGAATGAAATAAAAGCATTTATAAGGAAAAAAATCAACCAAATCATGTTTAGGATTAAACTAGGCTAAATATTAAAAGTAAAAATCTTTTCTATGATCTTATGACACCACAATGACCATTTTAAAAGGCATGAGAATAATAAGAATTGTTGAACATTATTATAATTTTATTATATAAGGAAAAAAATGGAAATGTGTATAATTCTTCTTATGATTCACAGGAAGTTGGCAGACACTTCTACCAGACGGACGTGGTAATCGAGGTCCTGAAAGAAGAGACCATCTTCGACACCCTGCACGTGATGATGCAGCTGTCGTTCGATAACCGGGCTTTCCAGCTGGACAGGCGACAGAACGTGCAGAGGATCGACAAGAACATGATGCCCGTCAAGGCGTTCCTCTTCCTCGAAATATTCCCCTTCTGCATCGTCTTTGACGAGTACCTGGTCATCCGCACCATAGGCAACAGCCTCCTGGCGGTCATGCCCAGCATCGTGGGCAAGAAGCTCACTCAGGTTTTCGAGCTCACGAAACCTCTCATTGAGTGCACATGGAGAGCAGTAAGTGAATTGTGCTACAAATTTTTAAATGTAATATATTAATATAGATGTAGAATTAGTCATATATATTTTTAAACAGCTAATTTGGATGCTTTAACTGTAATTTCTGCTTCAGTTGTATCAGTGGTTTAATTTCACCTTTCATTTTCATTTCTTTATTGATTTAAATCTTATTCAAACTATATTTAAGATCATCTTTTCAAATACGTTTTTTTTAAAGACTTTGCAATCAGATGTTAAAAAATTCTACATTTTAATGTAACGTCCTTCTTCATTACTGTTTCAGTAGTAGTACTTGTAAATTTGCGGGTAAGAAGATTCCAAATCGATTTCGCTGCGACTATAAACTCAATTACAAACTAAAGAAGTTTTTTTTTTATGTTAGAATATTTTCCCAGTTTTCTTCAACAGGACGAGCAAAAAGCGAGACAGTTACCTTTAAAAGACCTTCTGGAAGTCCTTACTTCTATCGTTCTAAATAACGGCATTATCACTCTGACATTTTCTGACCACCATCATAGTAATTTAAAGAATTAAGGGACCATGAATTTCTTCAACGAAAAGTAATAGTGATATGATTACCTCTAAAAGTCCTCCTGGAAGTCCTTTTTGGTGGTCAGGAACCACTTCATTGTTGAAAAATTTATGCTCGTTCCGTCGATAAAAAGTGAAGGTTAAAAATCTAAAAATTTGAGGATGGTAAATTTTTAACTTCCCATAACTGAGTAGTACCAAAATCATGGATCTAAATTTGGGGTTTATGAGTTTGAATGTAAATTTTTTTTAAATGCTGTCAAATAACGTAATTGTTGCTGCTGTATCTAAAGAAACAGCGCCCTGTTTATGAAATTTTTTCAGTAATAATTTTGGGATACCCAATATATGCATTATATAAGGGGCGCATAAGAGATGCAGTACAGATTATGCGAAACATCTTTCAAATTACACTCATGTCCATAAATTAAGGATAATGAAGTTCAGGCAAAGAAAAGACAGAAGCAAAACAAATTTGACTTATTTGTAAAGTCTATTTATTAAACAAAAGGTAAAGAGCAAAAAAGATGCTATATGTTTGACATAATTAATAAAAATTGCGATTTTTACTCCCTGGAGCAAATTTCAAAAAAGAACCTATTTACAAAAAACAGTATAACATGGTTAGTATGATGGTTAATATGGAGTATGTCTCCCGGAAGATGCAATACAGGCCTTATAACGCCTAGGCATGCTGAGTATCAAATTATCAATCTGATCTTGGGAATATTACACCACTCATCAAGCAATGCCCTCCGAAGTTCCGATTGACAGGTGGGAGGGGTTAACGGGCTGCAATTCGTCGGCCAAGTATATCCCACTCATGCTCTATTGGATTCAAGTCCGGTGAGTACGCTGGTCCATCCATACGGGTGATATCCTCCAATTGAAGGCATTCGTCTACAATGTTTGCATGGTGAGGACGGGCGTTGTCATCCATAAACAGAAATTCAGCACCCATGGCGCCCCGAAACAAACGTACATGTTGTTCCAGAATGACATCCCGATAGATGGTGCCTGTCATCGTTACATTCTGAACATGCAGGTCAGTTCCGGAACCAAGAATAATTCCTCCCCAAACGAGCCATCCTGCACCGCCGTAACGGTGTCGTTCAATGGTGTTCTCTTGGTGGTAACGGGTATCTGGCGCTCACCATATGAGAGACCGGCAATCAGACTACAAACTAAACCTGGACTCGTCGGAAAACATCACACAAGACCACTGTTGCGGTGTCCACAATGCATGCTCTCTACTCCAGGTTAATCGCAGGCTACAGTGAGTTGCGGTAAGTGGAACACATCTGATAGGCCTACGAGCATGTAGACCAATGTGCCCTCATGCGTCTGTACACGGTCTGCCTTGAAACTGTCGTACCGGTGGCTGAAGAGAGCTGACGAGACAGGTCTGATGCTGTGCTCCGTCTGTTTCTTTTGGCAGTAACTGCTAAATACCGGTCCTCATTTGGCGTTATAACTCTGGGGCGACCTGTGCTGTAACATCTACTCACATTACCATCATTTTGGATTCGTTGCCAAAGCCTGGAGATGACACTCTGGACGATTCAAGTTCCTCGGATACTTCCAGCTGGGTACGTCCACATTGCAGTCGTCCGATAATTCTACCACGTAAAAATCATCCAAATGCTTCCTTTGTGCCATAACTATGCGGTTATTGCACTGAAAGGCTTTTAAAGCGCTTGTGAACAGTTTTTACTTCTTTGCCACCATTCTTATATACCCCTCTCTTACACTCTCGTCATTGTGACGTACTATCCGCGCCATCTGGTGGTTTCCTGTAATTTGCATATTCTTCTTCAAGATGTGTGTGATAATTCTACAGGTGAAATTTTTTATTTTTAGAGTTCAATTTCTGTGTGATTCTGAATTATCCTTAATTTATGGATTTTAGTGTATTTAGTTATCAATCTGATATTATCAATAGCAACAAAATAGTGAACAAAATAGTGCAACAAAATCGAGCAACAAAATAGTGAATTTTTTGCTTTATCCTTTCGATTGTACAATCATTGAATCATTTGTATCTGATGCATTCCTTATCTGATGCATGCATAGTGTAATCCCGAAATTATTATTTAAAAAATTTAGAGGAAGGTAGATAACCATGAAAGCCTTCAATTACTAGAAGAGGCGCAGGAAGCAGAAATGACACCAGGCAATGATATAAGTGGAAGCATTTAACAGATAGGGTACTAGATGGATAAATTTAATGATGTCACAAGAAATGTCCAGCGTTAACCGATTATAAATGTTGTATTCCTAATAACAACACAGTATTGGTTACCAGATACTGTCCATACCTAGAGTCTCTGTGATATTAAAAGCAGTATATAACAGTCTTATTGCGAGATTGGTTTAAAAGATGAAGTGATTCATACAATATACCTGCCATATTCATACATGTTTTGATGCACATATAAAATAAATGGTAGTCCTATACTTTGTGCAGAAGCGTTGTAGAATGCGAAAATAAATAAAGATAAAAAGATAATTAGATAGAAATATGTCGTTTTCTAGATAATAAAAGTCATTAATTGGAAAATAAATAAAGATATGTTTGAATAGAAATATAACGGTTGGATAGAAAGAAACGAAATGAAATGGGATTTTTTGAGATAAGAAATAAATGATTGCTGGAAGTTTAAATTATTTGCTACAAAAGATGCCACCATTTGAACAGCTATGCATTACACGGAACAGTACGCCAGGAAGATTAACGGCTAACTTGTGTTTGATACGTCACTCGCCATTCATAACACAGTTGACACATGAAGCCCCACGCTATCCACAGAATTATGCAATATTTTTGGTTGTAAGAATTAAATTTTTGTTGACTTTTTAGATGTAAAGAAATGATACATACATATGTATGTGTGTCTAATAATTTTATGTATGTCAAATAATTTTCGAATTTTCTTTTTTTTTTTTTTTTTTTTTTTTTAGTACAGCTCCTGCCCAATACATCCCTGATGTAAGATCGATAAGTTTTTTAATAGAAGAGAAAAACACTAATTTGATTAATTAGTCTATCAATATTAAACAGTATCTTACATGCTTAATTAAATCACTTTTATGCATTTGAAGAGAAATTCTGTGTTTAAACAAACCGACACTATAATCTTTTGATGCAATATTTGGATAGACTGATCAAGAAGAAACGATATCTTCATTGAAATATAAACAGAACGAAACCTCCTTTGATCTTCTTGATGCACGAATGTTGATTACCCGTTGAAAGTCGGAATCCAGAAGTATCAGCCCTTTTTATTATTCAGCGAAACGTGCTAAAAGTATTTCGCCTTTGAGGGTGGCAACGGTGGAGAAAAGAAGTAAACAAGAGCTCTTTCATGTATTTAATTAAATTTTTAGGAATGAGTGTATATGTTCTCATAACATTTGTGCGAAAATGAAACTAATTATCGCATTACATTCTTAAATATGTTCCCAAAACAAATATTTTTAGAGTCTTGCATTTTTTAACGGATTTAAATAAAATTTATCTCTTTAAAAGTATTTTTTATAATCTGTTTTATTTAAAAACTGTTTACGTTCAATCTTGAAAAAAATAAATTTTAAAAATGTTTTAAATAGTTATAAATGTCCTGTTATTTTAATAACACCAAAGGTAAAGAATTAGATTTTCTTTTGGAGGGGGAAGAGGTTGACGAAACATTTAAGCTGACTAAAAAACTACTAAAATCCTTTAAATTTCGACATGTTTTATAACATTTTTAATTAAAAAGACTTCAATAATGTTTTTTTTTTTTTCCAAACATCAAAATATATTATCATTTAATACTCATTTGAAAAACTCCTCAAATAATAAAATTAATTTTTCGTTATAAAACGATAAAAAAAAAATAACGTATTTTGAATAAAATCGACTTTATTTATTTTAATCCTATTTGAAACCCTCAAATAAATAAAAAAATAACATTAATTAACGGAACAAAAAAAAATTTCCTCTCTACTTTCTGTAGCGTTATAGAAAAATCTTATTTATTCAGTTTAGATATAATATTTTTTTCCCAGAAATAAAAATTATTTTTGTAAAATATTTAAAGCCAAAGTAAATGTATTTAATGTTTCATGCACAGATTTGTTCCAATTATTTTACAGCAGAACGTTTTTAATTTTCAAATATGATGTTTGTTTGCTATATGCAACAGATATTTTTTAAAGAAAGGACACAAATCTAGAAAAATTACAACATTAATTTTTTTAAAATAACTTTTGTGCTCAATATTTTGCAAATTCCTATTACTATTACA
Organism: Caerostris extrusa; assembly: GCA_021605095.1. NCBI lineage: Eukaryota > Metazoa > Arthropoda > Arachnida > Araneae > Araneidae > Caerostris > Caerostris extrusa. Next base: position 98,424 of record BPLR01012408.1, read on the forward strand.
TTTTTAGAATTGCGAGAATCCTTTATATAAATAATCTTAGTTTCAAGAAATCATCTATTTTTTTATAAATAAAATTCAAAATTAGAAATAGGGTTAAAATCCACTCATAAAAAGCATACATTTATTCAACAGGTAAAAATTCTTCAAAATTCAATACCTTCTGTTTCACGTAATTTCGTTTTAAAAATGTTGGTGTATTTGCAAACATATTTCAATATTTATGGAAAAAGTAAATTCTAATTGAAAAAAAGTTTTAATTACTTTATTTATTATTCAAAATAAATTTAGATAAAAATGAATTTATTTAATGAAACTTTTCAAAATAAACTTAAACAATTAATTAAATTAATTTAATTGTAAAACTTTATTTAATGAAATTCTTTTTAATTAAAAAATCCAGTTTTTGACTTGAATAAAGAATTACAAGTAATGTCTTTTTAACCCTGTTTGAGAAATGGAGATATTTCAATAACTCAACGTTATTGAAACACTGGATTATAATTATTATCCTTAAAGGTCATATCAGATCTTTTAAGAGAAACTATAAATAGTTAGAGGATTTTCATTCAGCAAATAAGTAATTCCAGATCGCCACACTTGGTTTTAGAATTTATTAATAAATTGCTTTTTAAAATGCTGGTGTCATCTTTAAAACGACGCAGATGAAAAGGAGGGGGCTGACTACTTTCATATGGCTTTTAAGGAAAAGCCATATATAGTTATTTTTATTGTAACAATTATTTTAATACACGCATAAATTAATAACGGGGCCTGATGGCCGAGTGACTAGTGATCTAGCCCCAGATCCTTACGTTTTGGGTTCGAGTCCAAGCAGTGCCATGCTAAGGTGGATTCCAAACTACTGCAAACATGCATGGCACTGCTTTGCAGTAGTTTGGACTCCACCTTTAACTGTAGGTTCCAATCTAATATGACTGTTGGGCGTAGGGCTAACAACCCTATCCCGTAAAAAGAAAACATCTGTGTCCGTCATGTCCCGTCATCTTCGCCTGTCACGGGGCTGTTTGTTAATGAAGAAGATAATATATGAATAACTTATTGTTAGCGTTCTAATGATAATTACATTTCGTTTTTCAATTCCTTCTATTAGCTGACACTCTCCCTATATATATCTTGTTCAAATCTTCAATCGTTCATAAAATACTTTTTATTCATCCACTCAAGTTCAAATTCATTTTCTTTTGAACTTGTAGTGGATGACACTGGATATTCATACAGTTTTTTTTCAAATATTAAATCATTCATTAAATTGAATGAATTAATTATATTTTTAGATTTAAGTTGCATATATCTACCCATAGATGGCGCCAGATAAACCTTAAAAAATGAATGAAAAATTTTTATAGGACTTTATGCAATATAGTGGAAAAAAAAAGTAGGAATTGACTTAACTTTTTTTTTTTTATATTACTTGTTTTTATCTTAAATCAGTTATCTATTCCAATTATAATCAATTACATTCAAATGTCCGATTATTTTTGCAGTAAGAAAAAGGAGAATTAGTTGTTGTTATATTTCAATAAATACAAAGCGATTCATAATGACTGTTTGCAAATTGCAATGATTTGATGTAAGTGTCAGATTGAAAAGATTTTAACGCTGTCAAAGATGGACCCCGATTTGTGGCTCGGTGTTATAAGTTGTAGGTTCAGTTCCGTTAGTGACTTCCTTTGTAGTTCTTGCTTTCAGAAACGAGGAGAATCGATATTGTGACAACGTCTGGCATCGATAGATAGATGTTGGGAATTTTCTGGGTTTTCTTTTCATGCGACATGCAAATACGAGGCAGTTATTCCTAAAAGATCTGTCATAAGACAACATTCTTCACTTTTTGTCATCATTTTCTTTTTATGCTCGTTCATTCACATCACAAGGCCTACTGATGATCAACAACAACAAAAAAGACACGGAAAATCGAAAAGAAAATCCAAGTTATGTTTTTATCTTTTATAACTATTCATTGTGTTTTCCTTCATAACTGTTCTATATGTATTTCTTTGATAGGTCGAACAACAACCAACTGATAGTACCTTATAGCCATACATAACGTACACCATAAGTATTTTCATAGTCATTGATTACAGTCATTTTCTATTCGATAATCCGTTCACTGGTTTAGGCAAATTAGACGTAAAGGCAGTGTCTTTTGACATAAAAAAGATGTCCCAAAAATTATAGTGAATGGGCTGCCTGTTGGATGTCTTCCGTGTAATCAAGGGGTGTCACTTTATTATAAAGGACATAGACAGAATATTGCTCTTATTTTGCAATGTGATTCGAAATTTTGTTTTCCTATTCGTTGTATAAAACAAAATTGTTCCATTTATAATCATGTCTACCCTTTTGATATGGGTTGATTGCGACAAATAATATTTTTTTCTTGGAAACTAATGCTAATAAGCTAATTTTTATTAACAAAACTTCTACTTAATACATATAACTTTTTATTTAACTACAATATTAAAGTGAATGAAAGTGTAATAGGATGTTTACAAAAGTATCATTCACAGAATCTCAATACAAACAATTCACAGGAAAAATTAATCAGTCACTTATAAAATAATTAATAAATAAAAAGGAAATAAAAAATTTATTTTTATAAAAATAGTACATAATGCTCCTACCTAAAAAAGAAGAAAGATAATGTAGAAAATAATGTATCAATAAAAGTACAACATACATTTTAAACATATTGACCAGAATTCATAAATTTCACAAAAACTGGAAAAGAAGTTTCATTTTTATAAATGACTTTAGAAAAACAGGCCGATATTTCTTTTGAAATATGGAATTTTTTTTTGAAGAGTTTTTATTGTTTTCGACAAATGCACACTTAAATAGGGTTTGTTTAAACATTTTGCACTATTCAGAGATTCAAATACACAAATTACTTGTCTATGATGGAATCTAAATAAAGCTATTCATGAAAATTACTATAGCTGAGTAATTTTATAATCGCGAAAATTAAAGTATTTAAATTTTGATCCTTTCTTCACAAAAAGAAAAAAATTGCGAAACGAACAATACTGTTTGTTAAGATCTTTCATTCCCAAAAATTATGCTGTTTTCCGCGTATATATTAATTCCATTTTGCTGAAGAGTTCTGGCGACTCAGAGAATATCCACTTTGCTGTTTATATTTCGCAGAGACGAAAGTGAAATGTAGAAAAGGAGCAACAAAAATGAAACAGGATCTGACAAATGAGAAGAGAATACATCTTATTTGGTAAAATAGTAAACGCAGCAGAGGAAATAATGAAATTAAGTAAAATGAATTAACATATGCTTTTCATATGTGCAGAGACACAGTGAATAAATAACTTTGAATTATTTCGCTGAATAACTTTACCAATTTCGTCATAAATCAAGTAATTTGTGTAGTTGTATAAATGAAAAATGTTCACAAAATAAAAACAACAATTTAAAAATTAACCTTTGACAGCCAAATGGATAATTGGCTCAAATTTATAAAATATTTATATAAAAAATATTACATTTATATAAAATAACTACATATTGCTAATTTAAACTAAACTGAATAAAACGAACTCACTAAACTGAATAAAACCCAAAGTTCCTATGCTAGATCAAATTTATTTACATCGAGAGAAGATTAAAATTTTAATTATTTCAATAAGAATTCTAAATACTACACTCATGTCCATAAATTAAGGATAATGAAGTTCCGGCAAAGAAAGAGACAGAAGCAAAACAAATTTGACTTATTTGTAAAGCCTATTTATTAAACAAAAAGGTAAAGAGCAAAAAAAAAGATGCTATATGTTTGACATAATTAATGAAAATTGCTATTTTTACACTCTGGAGCAAATTTCAAAAAGAACCTATTTACAAAAAACAGTATAACATGGTTAGTATGATGGTTAATATGGAGTATGTTTCCCGGACGATGCAATACAGGCCTTACAACGCCTAGGCATGCTGAGTATCAATTTATCAATCTGATCTTGGGGAATATTACACCACTCATCAAGCAATGCCCTCCGAAGTTCCGGTTGACAGGTGGGAGGGGGTTGACGGGCTGCAATTCGTCGGCCAAGTATATCTCACTCATGCTCTATTGGATTCAAGTCCGGTGAGTATGCTGGCCAATCCATACGGGTGATATCCTACAATTGAAGGCATTCGTCTACAATGTTTGCACGGTGAGGACGGGCGTTGTCATCCATAAACAGAAATTCAGCACCCATGGCGCCCCGAAACAAACGTACATGTTGTTCCAGAATGACATCCCGATAGATGTGGCCTGTCATCGTTACACTCTGAACATGCAGGTCAGTTCTGGAACCAAGAATAATTCCTCCCCGAAAGTCATCCTGCACCACCGTAACGGATGTCGTTCAATGGTGTTCTCTTGGTGGTAACGGTACCTGGCGCTCTCCATATGAAAGTCCGGCGAGAATCAGACTGCAAACTAAACCTGGACTCGTCGGAAAACATCACACCAGACCACTGTTGCGGTGTCCACAATACATGCTCTCTACTCCAGGTTAATCACAGGCGACAGTGAATTGCGGTAAGTGTAACACATCGGACAGGCATATAGACCAATGTGCCCTAAGCGTTGTACACCGTCTGCCTTGAAACTGTCGTACCGGTAGCTGAAGAGAGCTGACGAGACAGGTCTGAAAAAGTAACTGCTAAATACCGGTCGGGGCGACCTGTGCTGTAGCATCTACTCACATTACCATCATCTTGGAATCGTTGCCAAGGCCTGGAGATGACACTCTGGGCGATTCCAAGTTCCTCGGATATTTCCAGCTGGGTACGTCCACATTCCAGTCGTCCGATAATTCTACCACGTAAAAAAAATCATCTAAATGCTTCCTTTGTGCCATAACTATGCGGTTATTGCACTGAAAGGCTTGTAAAGCGCTTGTGAACAATTTTACTTCTTTGCCAGCATTCCTTATATACCCTTCTCTTACATCGTCATTGTGACGTACTATCTGCGCCATCTGGTGGTTTCCTTAAATATTCTTTTACAAGATGTGTGTGATAATTCTACAGGTGAAATTTTTATTTTAGAGTTCAATTTCTGTGTGATTCTGAATTATCCTTAATTTATGGACATGAGTGTACATTAAGACGCAGTTCTAGTAAGAAGAATACTGAAGTTCAACTACATAATATTATTTATTTTATACACTGAAAAGCAATGTCTACAAATCAATGGCTACAACACAAAGCCTAAACTACAACTAACAAATTTTTTAAATTTTTAAAAGATGATATATCACCTCACTGTTGCCACACATTCAGTGTCAACATTGTTCTCGCGAAAGTCCAGACTGGAACTAAAACCATTCTCATGAGAAACTGCGACTTACAACTTTACTATATGGGAATCACATCTGTATTCACATTAAAAATTTGCAACTTAAATAAATAAATAACTTCTCTATTTTCAAATATAGAGAGTTTCAAAATTTCGCACAGTGATCTGTGAAAGAATAATATATCCAGTTCAATACACATAATAGATAAACTGTCTCTGTATTGCCAGCTGCATTAGAACAACAACAGCAACAATACATATAATAAGTTCGAGAATTACATAATAAGTTAAAAAGAAATTCGATTTCTTTACTGTCTTCGAATATTATTAAAGCAAATAAATAGCATCCGCATTACAAAATTATACTATCAAAAATTAATTAAATTATACACATTTGCTTACAAAATTATACTGTCAAAACGTAATTTATTTCTCTTTTAGAATAAATTATATTTTTTAAACTTAAATGACATGTTTATATTTTCTATTTAATCTCAAAGGCTTAGCCAAATTAAATTATTTAATTTCACTTTTATTCAATAAAGCTCAATCACATCATAATTAGCACAAAGAAAATGATAATTTAAATCTTCAGAGATGTGATTTATTACTATACGTAACTGTTCCTTGGGAATGCAGATGTCATATCCTTGTTGGTTACCATAGTAACATGATTATGCTTTTTTTTGTAACTGTATCTTTTTTTTTTCAATTATCTGTTCCCAAGTGTTGTGTTGCCAACTGAATTCAATTAAAAAAATGAATATTACATTCGTAAATAATTTACATCAGATGCGTTTAATATTATTCAGACTTGATTAATATACATTCTGAAATTCTGTTAATTTGATTTCTTTGAGGAGAGAGTTTGTTAACGTGTCTAATTGGGTACATGCAGTTGTTGCATTATTTTTGATTAGGAGAATTTGTTTTTAGACGAAAATGTTTTTTTATTCAAAAATAACTGCATATGTATGCATTATTATTTAATTTGTACATGTATATAACTATATTAACACAGATGTTTGAATATCGATTTTACAGTTTTTAAATTATTCCTTCCAAAAAAATGTGAACATTTTTTGAGTGTTTTTGTTTTTAAAATACGTCAGAGTGTATGTTTTAAAAAAATAATAAAATAGACAAAAAGATCTAGAATTTTTTTAAAGAGAAATTGTATACCTAATTCCATAATTAATAAGATATATATTAAGAAAATTGGGGCCTGATGGCTGAGTGATTGGCACTAGGGGCCACAGGCTTCAGGTTCAAGTCCCGGCCGTGCCATGGATGTTTGTACTGGTTCGAATCCACTGTAAACCGTATGTACCGGTCTAATATGACTGTAGTGCGTTGGATGTAGGGTTGATATTCCTACCCCGTAAAAAAAAAAATCTCCTATCCTGAAATCTGTCGGTAAGTATACGGCCTTTGTCCACTTGGTCCACTATAAGCTGCCACTGTTGCTTCAATGATGATAATGATGAGGATGAAACTAAGGAATAGAAAGTGCTGTTGAACATTTGATCTTCAACCCTTATTTTTCATATTTAAATAATATCAAATGGTCAGTTAAAATTTTATGAACATAAAAAAACATTATGTCCGCAATTTATTTAAAATTTATGTAACTTAATTAAAAACACATTTTCTAGCACGACTTTTTTTGGCAAAAATATTTTCTTTTTTATTCCTGACCTGAAATTGAAAAATAAGAATTATAAACTTTTTCAAAGCAAAATTGAGGCCGAAAATGCTTTCAGCATTAAAAATTGTTGATTTTTTTCTAAAACACTTTCGGTCTATACAATAAAATATTAAGAACTTAGTGAATCAACTTGTATAATTGATGATTTTAAGAAAACTGTTTGATTTTTAATGCAGAATTAAACGGATACAATTTTTACATATTATTATAAAGTTATGTTCATTGATGGTAATACAAATGAAAACTCGGTGCAAGTTTTTGAAAAAAAATATTGAGATCCCAAAATGGCATCATTCACAAAGGTGGTTTGGTTTGGTTTGGTTTGTCGCCCCTAAAGGTTTTCTCGTTTGAAATCCCCATTTATGTAAGTTTATCAGATATTGAAATGTGATAAGTAAATTACGTACTAGACCTATAAAATGTATATAGTTAAAAACATCTTTTAATAAGCTTTTTTTTAATCGAATTTTTTTAGCTAATCAAAACAGACAATGACAATATATTTACCGTAGACTGTTGATTTTTATTCGTAGTCAAATAAAGAACAACATAAAAAAAAGAAGAACGGGCAGATTTTAGTTTGGTTTGCAGCTCTACGGTCATTTTATGCCCACTTAAGGATAATTTGACCGGAATCTACTGTTTAACGTGATTACGATCCACTAACAAATATCCATGCCACAGCAGGATTCGAACCTGAAGCCTATGGTGCTAAATGCCATAGGTCTAGCCAATAGGCCATCGGGCCGCTGTTATTATCCGAAGTGTTAACCAGACAACTTCGTTACGAAACTGGAACAGAGATAGCAGACTAGAATGAAAAGATACAATCTAGATCATATCTCTTTCAGTTTTTTTTTTATTTTTTTTTTATTGTATGTGTGTGTGTTAATTGATGGTGCGGGGAGCTCCAGAAAATGTAACCCTGTTCTACAATTTTTCTTAAAAATCTTTAAGTTCCCTTATTTCAGCAATATTTTACTACATTGTATTTTTTAGTGATATAAATATTGCCCCAGAAAGCCAAAAGCATTCATCATTTCCAAAGAGTTCGTAAATCTTTGAAGGGTTTAAAAGATCGTTCATCCATTACACAACGGAGCCCTTTTAAAAGGCTTAACCTTACGAGAATACTATCTGTGTCACACACTGATGACTTTTGGTGTCTCTATTTTTTGCGGAACGTGTCACGGTTACGACTCGGAAATGCCTTTTTTTTATAATTCCATGGGGATATTGAATTGCACCAAATAAAAATGAGAGCACTTCGAAAGTAAAGACGACTTCAGTTTTTTTATGTAGTTAGGTACGTCTAATGCATCTGTTTCGTTCATTAGATGTACTGAAATAGTACAACAGTTATTGCTTGCTATAACTGATAAAAAAAAACAAGTAAAGATTCTTGAAATCCACTATTAGACAGGATTATTAGTACAGGATGGCTAAAAAGTTTCGATCTATTTAAAAAATATATGTAAGATAGAAATATACAGTTTATAATTTTTGAAAATGAATGTTTCAAAAGGTTTTCCCAAGAATTTCAAAGTTCTTTTTTTTTTTTTAACTTTGTCTAAGATAGTTCAGAGTATTCATGAAGACTCTTACGAAGGCTAACAATACTTTATTCTAATATTCTTCTTGTTATATATAACATAGCTCTTGTTTTTGCTACCATCTGGGTTTTTAAGTCTTAAATGAGTCAATTTCGTTCAGTAGATATGATTAGATTTCATTCCTTTTATTTAATGAATTTAACAAAAAAGAAGATAACTGGTTATATTCAGTCCGAATGAATTGCTGTAGAGAAAAAAATTATGGAAAATTTCAAAGGGTTTTCTTTTATTCTAAATGTGTCAATTTCTTTTCTGTATATATGATTTCATTCATTTTATTTAATTAATCTACACAAAAAAAAAGTTAACTGGTATAACATTCGGCCCAAATGAATCGTTATAGAGGAAAATTATAGAAATTTTCACTGTTAAGGGTATTTTTTAAATTCTCTGAAAATTCAAACATTATTTGTTTTGAATCATAAGCTTTCCAACTTCGGATTCAATTTAGCATTAACTAGGAAGTTCTTTTCTAAATATCATTGAAAGAGCACTTATTAAAAATGATTCAAATGGGAGAAAGAGTATATCCCATTTTTAAAAGTAAACAATTGATTTCAAAAAAATTAGTGAATGTAATATGAAATGAAAAAATGAAGTTAATATGAAATGAAGTCTTTTTTCATCTAATTACAAAATTACTGAATTTTTTATCAATACCAGGTAATTCCGGTGAACAACATTTTAGATTCAATCTCAAATTAAATAGTTTTCGCATAAATAATTATTAATTTCGCATTAGTTTTCGCATAATAAATAATATCGAAAGCATTATAAATATTCTGGAGCATGATCTTCAGATCTTCAGCCAAGGAAACTGGCCTGATGATTTTATACCATTTGTAGAAACAATTTCCTCCTTTTTTGCATTGCATGATTAGATTGCATAGTATGATTAAATAAAAAAGTTGCAGCATTAAGCTCACATATTTCAAATTCACATATAGAATTTGGGAATACCTATCAATATGATTAATATGTACCTTCTGCGCCTACTTAATTTATACATTGCAACATAATGGTGTATTTTCATTTTTTATAGATTAGTTTTTTTTTTATTATTATTTTGCCCTTAATTTTTCGTATATTAGCTTTATAGATTACTTTTATTATTTTTTTATTTTAATTTACATATTTGTTTCGATTATTATTTAATTTATTTAATTTTTTTTTTTTTTTCAATTCATCAGTGTATTTGAACAAAGATTTAGCATATTACTTATTTTTGTAAGCCTCGTGTTGTATTTATGTGAACCAAGAAGATGTTGCATGCGATTAAATAAAAAAAAAAGTTGCAGCATTACGTTCACATATTTCAAATTTCTGCGCACGAATAGATTGCATGGGATTAAATAAAAAAAGAGTTGAAGCATCAAATTCACATATTGAATTTGTGAATCCCTATCAATATGATTAATACGCACCTTCTATACCTACTTAATTTATACATTAGACAAAATCGTGTATTTTAGTTTTTTATAGATTAGTTTTTATTATTATTTTGCCCTTAATTTTTCGTATGTTGGCTTCATATGTTACTTTTATAATTTTTTTATTTTAATTTAGATATTTAAGTCGATTATTATTTAATTTATTTTATTTTATAGTTGTTTTGTCGATTTGTCTGCCTATTTTCTGTTCTTCTGTTGTTGCATATTGCAATAATCTGTGAACAAAAATTAACAAATATTATTTATTTTCTTAAGCTTCGTGTTGTATTTATGTGAACCAAGAAGATGTTGCATGAGATTAAATAAAAAAGTTGCAGCATTACGTTCACATATTTCAAATTGCTGCGCACGAATAGATTGCACTTGATTAAATAAAAATGTTGGAGCATTACGTTCACATATTTCAGATTGCTGCGCACGAATAGATTGCATGGGATTAAATAAAAACATGCACGTGCAGTATTATGTTCACATATTTCAAATTGTTGCATATTGCGAAGATTTTTAAAATGTTACAAAAGCATATTAGCTATAAACTGGATTTTTCCTATTCGTAACTGATAACGACAATAAATATAGTTAAAAAATTAAATAAATAGCCGTAAAAGGAGAGATAAGATCCGATAAATTTTATGACTTGACTAGGTTACAGTTGATGATTGAATCTCTTATAATTTCTCTCAAAGCCATTCAAAAATTATCTATTAATCTGTAAATAATCTGTAATTTTATGGGCTAATCAAATTGATTTATTTCATTTGAAATTTGATAAAATAAATTTGATGACAAGTAGAAATTGTTGCAAAATTTGATTCTCAGAAAGCGTTCTTAGAGATAAATAGTTTAATTCGTTTTAAGATAATATGATAATAACCATTTTGTATTTTCCTAAGATGGAAAATGATTTATCTTTATGAAATGATATTATTTTATTCATTTATTATTTAAATGAAATGTAATATAAATGAAGCTTAATCTCAAAACATGGAATTGCTATACCTTTATTAAATATAGTAGAATTTATCGAAATGATTACGGCAGTGGTGTGGGTACAGGCCACCTGATTGTAACTGGGTGTGGTTTTGTTGAGATATTGGCATGTTGTTGAACATGTTGAGGCACAAGTTGGAGAACTCCCAGTGTTACTTAAACACGCACAAACACACACACACATATAGTTAGGTACATAAAATATTTAACACAGATAAATATTGATTCGTGGAAAGAATCCACTTCTAAACCGAAAACCCGATACTTGGCTACGCGCAGGATGCACAAAATATACTGCCTCTCCGGGTAAGAGTATGTAGGCCAAAATATATGCAGGTTGTGATAAATATATTTTTCTAGGGGGTGAGAGACTGTATATTAACTAAACGTTTCTCAGCGGGAGCGCTAATTGCACTGCACTTCCTCTCGGGTGAAAGTCTTGAAGCTATTTCTTCTGATCGCCACAGGGGAGCGCTCTTACCAGTGTGTGGAGAGTAAAATGTTAATGATGTAATAATAATAATATATCAAATTTCTTCTACAATAACTGTGTTAACTTCTACAATAACTGTAAGAGATTAATCAAAGATAATATTTGGTTAAAGATACTAAAATTTATAAAAATATTAAAGCTTTTTATACTGCAAAATATTCTGAAAAAATTAAATTTTTTTTAAATAATCCATTGATTGTTTGAAACATACTTTAATATAAAATTTTTTGTAACAGATATGTTGTGGATATTTTAAGAAATAATGTAAACATCTTTTATTATAACCTTTTTCTAATTGCAAATAATTGTTTTAACGTTGTTTTGTACTTCTTTTATTAATTTAGGTTGGGCAACCAGATTGTAACTTTATGTGGTTGGGTTGAGATACTGGAGGCACAGGTTGGAGAAGTCACAGCTTTATTGACACACGCACACACACATACACTTAGAGACATACGATATTTAACACGTTTAAGACAGATAATTATAGATTCGTAGAAGGATTCCACTTCTAGGCCAATTGACCATTTCTCCTGAATGCTATAGGACGCGCTCTTGTCTGTAGGTAAGAGGAAGCATTACAAATTATATTATATGAGGTTACATTACAAATTATTCACATAAATTCACTTCTTTTTAAAAAATATCTTATCTTAATGAGAAGATAACTTTCAATGTTAATGCTGCAGGTTTTTTTCCTTACAAAATCGCCTAACATTTTCCATTTTTAACCTCCTGAAAACACTTACTAATTAAAAAAAATTGCATGACAAAAAAGGAGGAAAAAAAAATAAATAAAATTCTGATCACGATGAAGTTTTTCCGCAATCAAAAACATGGCTAGAATAGATGAAATTTATAATCAAAGTTTAAAAAAAATAATAATTAAAAAGATTCATAAAAGAAATAAATAAAATGGGGCCTAAAAATTAAGAAAACATGAACACTAACAGTGAATTAAAATGTCTTTTTAATCATTCTGTTTTCATAAAATAAATAAATTAATTAAATTACAATATAGTTCCTACAGGGTGGAAATCGCTTAACTTTGACACAGCAAAAAGTCTTTGTATTACTATACTGTTAAAAGTTTTAGTTTGCATAGCAGAATTAATTATTTAAGGATCAATTTTATCAATGTTTTAATTAAAGGGGAAATGTTAATGAAACTTACTATCAATTTATAGTTATAAAATTATAATAGCTTTAAATTTCAGGTTCGGTCAAAAATATATAACAATTTCCTAATTTTTGCAACGAAATATATTATAAGGAAACCCCTCTTCTAATTAGCAATTTTGACAATAAATTACATTTTATCATTTTTTTAATAAAATAACTAATTCACAATAACCTATTGAAATTTGCAATGGAATATTTGATAAAGTATCTAATGGTAGATTTCTGAAATTGTGTTCAATTTTTCTATTTGTTTCTAGTAGCTTACTTTACATTTGTTTGTAGAAATCCTCACCAATGTAGTCAAATTCTCCATACAACTCCTCAATCACATTCTCTAACTTTCCATCAATCATTTCTATTTTTTATATTCCTTCTATTAGCTCACACTCTCCCTATATATATCTTGTTCAAATTTTCGACCGTTCATAAAATACTTTTTATTCATCCACTCAAGTTCAAATAAATTTTTTTGAACTTGTAGTGGATGACACTGGATGTTAATACAGTTTTTTCAAATATTAATTAATTCATTAATTTAAGTTTTTTTAGATTTAAGTTGCATGTATCTACCAATAGAGGGCGCCAGATAAACTTAAAAAATAAATGAAAATTATTTATAAAGGACTTTCTGCAATAGAGTGAAAAGTAGAATTGTCATTAAAAATTTTTTTTTTATATATTACTTGTTCTCAAGAAGCTTCCTTTACATTTGTTTGTACAAGTCCACGCCAATGGAATTCAAATCCCTGAAATTTTCTTCAAAACAATCCACAACCCTATTCTGTAACATTGCATCAATAATACTCTTAGTATGAATAAGAATTTTTTTTAGTACAATTTATTATACCTAATATTACAAAACAGCAACTTTTTTTCTTACACAAAACTTAAATGTCTTTGATGCCTTAAGGCAAACGTTGCACAGACATTACTCACTTAACACTACCTAGAAGGTGCGTGTAGCTTGAAGATAAGCTACGGACGCGGAGTAACAATACTTCCGTAGAGCTCTACGATCATGTTAGACCGGTACCTACGGTTTAAAGTGGATTCCAAACCACTACAAACATTCATGGCATCTCCGGGACTCGAACCCAAAACCTGGGGTACCGAGCGCCAGAGAGCTAGCCACTTGGCCGTCAGGGCCCTGTATAAATAATTTAATATACATAATAATAATATCACAAATAATTGAATGATAAATAATTTGTACATTTTTACTATAAACATTTTAACAATTTTTTATATTCTTTAAAAATGAATTATTCATATGAAGGGATTTAGAAATTAAAATGTGATATATTTTCTGAAGTAGAATCTTCAAGTAAAATTTAGTAGCTACTTGAAATTTTAAGAAGTCTGAAAATTTCCAAAAGTGTATTTATACAAAGACACTTGACATTGTATTTGATTTTCCTTTTAACCATTTGCTTCTTTTATTAGAAAATTCATTTGTAGATTTTTTTATAATTTTAGTAAAGCTTCGCTTGAATGTTTTGTGCTAATTAGAGTATGAATTCTTAGTGTTTGCTTTTGTGAAAAAAAATACGTTTTAATACACCAGTCATTTTTATTAAAAAAAAAAAAACCTTTCTGCCTCTTTTATTCATACCATGAATAGAAAAGGATTCAATTAAAAATGTATTCAGAAAAATTTTGTTTAAACATCTATTGTATGCCAGAATTGATTTCTGATGAACTGATGCGTTTATTTACATAGTATACTCATTATTTATACTTAGTATATTTACTTTTAAGGAATTTTTCTTTTAATTATTCCACGAATTTATTCAGTTCATTTTAAATTTACATTTTGTTTAAAAATGAAAGAATTTATTGAAAAATAAAGTAAATGTTAATATTTTCTCAGTTTTTGGAGAAAAAAGAAATTTTTTGTTTCTGCCTGAATGATAAATTTCTATTGGGAGCATTTTTCATTTCTGGCTGTGATTTAAATTTTGTATCTTTCTTCATTAATCAAGAATTTTAAATGAATAGTTGTTTGCATTAAAAAATATTGCTTGAAATATTTGATAAATATAAATCATATTTCAAAAGCATTTGTATTTTAATTTCAATTTCAGACTCCTATAGCAAGAGAGGGGAATAGAGGAATTGTAGTAGCAGTGTTCGGTATCATGTGCAATGAGACTCATAAAATTAATGAATGTCTTTGCGACCTTCACAGGTAGAAACAACTACAGATTGAACATGAACTATACCATAAGTTGTTCCCTCGCGAGGCGTGATAGACCACGAACAGAGAAATGTCTACTCCAATGAGAAGTGAGGGAAGCTGACTCCCCTCCCTCCCCTTCCCCCTGCTTTGACGGATTGTCTTAAAAGAAGTTTTTTTTTGGTGAAGAAGGAATCTGCGACGAGTCGATCAGAAATATTGGTTTTCTTTTTTCTCTGAAGTGACTGAACTGGCTGGTGACTCCGTCTGTTTCCAAATTGAACCACTTGGGGTTTCGTGTATCTCGTCGGGTGATAATTAAGGTCTGCTGCAGACCAGGCAATTATATGCGACGTAGACTTAAGAATATATATATATATTAATTATTATTTTCGCATGCTTTCAAGGAATGGGACACATTTCAAGAAATTCAATTTGAATTTTATTTTATAAATTTGCAATGTTTTATAACACTATATATGTAATTCATCGATTACATATATAGTGTTTTATAACACTATATATGTAATCGATGAATTATAAGTAGTCGCTTCAATAAGTTTAATTGCTTTTCATAATAATCCTACCTTTTTCTCAATCAGAATCTTTTTGTTTTGTTTTGTTTTTCTCTTATAAAATTAGAAACATTTTGCTTTGCCAGCTTTTCATTTGCTTTGCCTATTCAAACATCTGAAATAAATGTAAATACATCTCAGTCCTTAGCCTCGTCTAAGATGGTGGTGGAGTCAAAAAAAAAATTTCTCAGCTTTCTAATTATTACTATTTACATCGATTTTCAAAGCTATAAAGTATGGAATGCATCTTTATTATGGAAACATTATACATATAAGTTTCAGTTTCCTGCGATACAGCTGATATGACCCAGAAGCTATGTAAAATAAAACACTTTTAGTTTTCACAAAAAAGAAAATGAAATATTTACAGGAGACTCTTAGAACTATATTACTGACGCTTTTCAAGTCAAAGAGGATAAGTTGGTAAATATCATGATCATCAGAACAGCTAGTAAACTTTGTATTGAATATCTTCAAAGCCGTGACAAAGGCTTTCTGCCAGATTCTGAAACACGAGATGTTGTTTTCTTTCTACGAAGCAGGGTTGTCAGCCCAACCATATTAGACATATTAGACCGTGATGTCATATTAGACCATGTAGTCATATTAGACCGTGACATACGGTTTAAAAGTGGATTCCAAACCACTAAAAATATCCATAGCACCGTCGGGACTCGAACCAGAAAGTAACGAGCGCTAGAGCTCTAGTCACGACCATCAGACCCTGTACGGAATATAAAAAGCTATGAATTTAATAGCGATTATACTTTTAATATATGACAATCGCAAGTGTAAAACATAATACCGATTAAAATTAAAACAACAGACGCAAGTGTTAAAGTCATTAGGTGCGAAGTATCAAAATGGTACTAAGCATGATGTAGCAGTCTGGAAATTTTTTTGTCTATAAAAAAGGGGAATCACAGTACGGATAAGAGCACCTGATCTATGACGTTGACGCACCTTACCATTCGTAGCAACAGCATTTGATATCAACATATAGTATATATATAAACGAATGATCGTCAAACAATAAATATTTTATAATTAAAGAGTTAATAAAAAAATTCGTCATTTATATGTTACATATCAGATAAGGAATCATGTCATCAAAGCAAAAAAACTGCATTCCTAAATAAACTAGCTTATAAGTTTTAAAAATATATACATTCGTTACCAAATAGTTAAAAAATATTTACAATCCTTATTTTGCGCATACAGAAATATCACATTTTCATGTGGACTTTTGAAAATATACCTGTTGCAAAAATATGTTCCTCATTAAAAAAGAATTTATTTTGATGATTGATGTTTTCCTCTCTCTCTCTGTCTCTCTTTTAGATCCACAGCCACACGAACAACATTTTCGAGCTGTGTTCCATAGATCCTTTGAAGGCGAAAGAGGAGCCTGTTCTAGAGACAGCTTCAGTCAAGAGTTATGATTCGGAATTCAACCATGACGATGCAAGTATGTAATATATTTGTTGAAGCATCTTTATAAAAATACCATTGGAATCTGGTTTTCTTAAGCAGAGTTTGATTGTGTGGCCCTTTTACTTGGAAGACAATGAAAGTCATTAACTTTATTTTCATTTACCTGTATTCAAATCTAGCTTTTCTCATGTGAATGTGCCTAATAAATTATAATATTTTAAAATGTATATGCCCACTTTAGAATGAGTACATTGTAAATTTGTTTGGCATACGGACTTTTTTTTTTTAGAATACGATTTGATTGTCTGTCAATTATTTGTCAAATGAGTTGATGTCAATATTTCTGCAGAGTACTACTCGCAAAGAGACCATAAATTATTGTCTGGACTTACTAGACAATGCCACCCTTCCGAATCATCTTGAAGACAAGGCAGAAAAGTCTTTGGACAGATTATTAGTAAATGTCAAATCGAATGACCCAAATCAGATCAAAGTGTTCACCTAACTAGTTATGTATTAATGTATTTTAATACTCAATAAGGGTTTTTTTTTTGCTATGGGAACTTTTTTATCATTTTCCTTTATTTATTATGGAAAGCATTTGTTTGGTATTAGATTGTTCCTTTTTGGTATAAGTCCAAAGACTGAAAGGAATATGGACGTATACCATGGTACCAATATATTTATAATTAACAAATATATTGTAATTACCAATTATATGTTGGCAAAAAAAGGCTATTTTCCATCACATAACAATTTTGTTTAATATAAACAACTACAAAATAATCAATGGTAATTTTTAAACTAGTAATTATAGTTATTTTTGCTTAATTAAGTATCTTTTTTTATTATTTATGCTTATAAAAATACACGTTCATTATTATTACACTTTTTCATTTTATGCATTTAAAAAATCATTATTCTGAGAGTGGTATTTGCTACTCTAATTTTATTGTCAAAGAACGGATTTACAGCAAAAAAAAAAAAAAAATAGTTAAGAATCCATAATTTAAAGCCTTAATCTTTTTTCATGGTTGCTCTTTTAGTTCAAGTTTCTTCAAGCATTTTCAAGTTAAATTTACATGATCAATAAGAAATATATATATTTTTCTTTCATGATTTAAAATTATTTTATTGATTTGTTTCTTACTTGCAGAAGAAAGTGTCTCGTGCCTCGAAAGCCTCGTGTAATAATTGGTGGTGTATAATTATTATATTTTTTTTATTTAAATTAAAAAACTATTAATTTCGATTAGTAATGAGGTTTTTTTGTAATAAATATTATCGTAAAATAAAATGAATTATGTAATTAGAATCACTCTTGTTCTATTCTTTTTCAGTTCATTTATAAAGGATTATTCATAGTTCTGTTGAGTGCTTTCAGTTCTAACTCGATTATTACTCAAGCGACAGACGAAACCCTATTGTTTACTTTCCATTCCAAACAAATATTTCATAAAAATGTTCATTCATTTTAAGTGATCATATGTATGATGAATCGTTTGGATCTGTTTTATAGTATGAAATTTCAGTTGGTCTCATTAAATACATTAACTGCTTTTACTTGTAAAATATTTTAATATTATCACAAAACTTCGCTCGATACACAAATCAACAACTTCTAAAAATAATTTCGTTTTGAAATAAGTTTTCTGGAGATTATTTGATTCTTGTAATAGACTAATAGGATCATAATATTTATTACACGTTGAAAAAGTAACATTATTCTAGCTAATTTTATTTTTCATCTTTTTTTTTTTTTATTTGATACATTAATGTGAATTAAAAAAAAAAAAAAAACTTTTACCTTTACCCTACATAGTTAGATGCAGATAATGGCACCTTGGGTATCCTTGAACCTGCTATAAATTAGTTACATCATTACAAATGACGTTACACCGTTAAAATTAATTAAAATACCGACGTTAAAATTAATTTATCTATTAAAAATTTTTGTAGTAAATACTATTTGTAAAACATTGTTGCTATAATTGACCATATTATGTTGTATAGGTAAATAAAGCTTAATTGCTAATAATTAATGGGGTTTAATTCATTAATTTTTTTCACTAACCTGAAGAAATATTTAGAGTTTCTTGAGATTTGATAAATTAGATTTCAATTTTCTTTGAAAACACATAAGTAAATCTTTTAGCAAAAACAATAGTTTCGAAACAAGTGCAGCTGCAAGTTTCATTAGAAGATCATTAATTATTATATTTCAGAAGATATAGCCAGAAGCAGATAAGGTAGAATTGAAAGTGATTATTTCTATTTTATTCTTATAATAGGTTAGAATATTTAATCACTTTTCGTAGTCAAAAGCTCTTTTTAATATCTAGAAAAATTAAAGTGGTGTGAAGTTGTTTCCTTTTTCCCAATATACTTAAAGCACTAAAGAGTATCCTTGGTACATTCTTTTCGCACATTGAATCCGTATTGATCGTTGTTAAGTAGATTCTCATTTGGCTAAAAGCAGGTAATTCTATTAATAAATAGTTTTCCGCGACATTTTTCAAAGGAAGAGAGCAAGTTAATTCATCGAATATTGTCAAGATTGTCACCTTTAAGAAAATAATGTTTGGAACATAGAATAACACGTGGTACTTTTCAGCACATCTGAAAAAACTCCAATATTTAATTATGCATTAAAAATCTTGGAAAAAAACAAAGAAAAATGGGATAAAGTTCTATTATGCTACTGTTAGTTTTACTATGTTATGTTTTATTATGCTATGTTAGTTTTCATGTTGTCTGAAGTTTTATTATGTTGTCTTTTTTATTCTTTTGAAGTTTCAATTTGTTGTTGTTTTGTGACTAAACCTCAGTATCCTGCAGTGTGGGACGGACAACCCATGAGTAATCTACTCATAGATGGAGAGAAAGGGGGCAGCTTCTGTTGTGATGGAGCACCCTTAGGTAGAAGTCTGATTTGGCACGTGTTGCTCTTTACAGTCAAATGAGACCGGGAGCTATGGCTTAAAGTGGATTCCGAACCATTACAAACATCCATGGCACCGCCGGGTCACGAACTTGAAACCTATGGCACCAAGCGCCAGAGCGCTAGACACTCGGCCATTCAGGCCAAATTTCAATTTGTGAATGACATCGCTCATCTTAGCTTGAGTTAAAGGGGATCAGGATTAGAAAATTTTTATCCAAGCAAATGATTGTAACTGATTATGAAAATTTGTGTCACTTTGCCTATAATCAAGATGCAACGAGTTTTACAATATTGCATCAATAGCTTCTTCCGAAGATGTACACTCCTCATTCAGAAGACGGACACCTGCAATTTCAATTTTCTTCATGTAATTTTTTTTACTCCCGTGTGTATAGTGACCTCAATATTGTATACAGGACATATTATATATGTAATATCAATATTATTGAATTTTCCAGAATTTGATTTTTTTCATCAAGAAGTATTGAATTATACTGTCTCAGTTCAAGGTATTTTTATTTACACTATACCTTCAATTGATTTTGTGACTTATATCTACGCCTGGCTGTGTTTATTTTTTTTTCTCATACATCCGATTTCAATTGACCATTAGGAAGCATTGGGAACTCCGGGTTTCTTGATGGATATAAAGTATAGCGACGTCTGGAACATTAGTAATTCAAACAGTTCAACGAAGATATTGATAGTGGAAAATTATTAAAAAATTTCAGAAAGGAAGATAATGAAGAACCTATTATAAAAAAAAAATTTCCCAGTCTGCCTTTTTTTTTTTTAGTGTTGAAGTTCCTTTAGAAAACTTTGATAGAGGAAAAGAAAATGAGATTCAAATTCAATCATCATGTAAATCATCAAAATCATCATCATACAGATATGCAGAATCAGAAAGAAGGCAGTAAAAACATCAGAGAAAATATCTGCTCCACACGGTAGTAACATAAATATTGCTAGTACCTTGAAAAGATCTAAAAGTTGGTCCACTATCTTCATTAATAATAAAAGGCTATTTGAATAAATAAAAAGTCTCTCAATTTATTACCCTGGCTATAAGAGAAAAGACTAAACCATAATTCTGATTTACTGTTATTATCCATTGCCTAAATAAGTTGTGCAATCTTTTTATCTTGGAAGACTTTACTTATTTTGCAAAGATCAGGATCTATACTTTTTTTCAAAGGTTCAAAGTAACAAGAGAGAAAAACGGAGAATGAATTTTTAAAAATAATGTCTAAAATTACCAAATTATAATTAGTGTTTTTTAAATCTAAGAAAGTTTTTAACAGATAATAATAGCTAAGGTAATTATATATAATAATATTTCATATAATTACTATAACAGTTATAATAATTGTATCGAATAATTATAGATGGCAGTCACCGAATTAAAATTGAAATAGATCCTATAGGAATTTGAAAACCGGGAAGAGCGCCTTTTACAACAACGTGGTTCTTGAATTAGAGCAGCTTCTATATTATTATTTCCCTTGTTTTAAATAACCATTGGTGTTGCAGATTTGGATATATGCAAATTGAACTAGTTTATTTTCAATATTTATTGCCTACTCTGTACAGCAAGTTTTTGGTATGGTTAAATTTCTCATAAACATATTGCTTGAACAAAGTTTATCAGATAGAGTATGATTAATATCTACTTTTTTATTGTAATTTTTAATTTTAGCATTATAACATATACAGTTCGCACATACTTGGTAAATTTTAAAACTGTTTCCACTTTTATGTGGTCCAGAACATTTGAAACATGTCATATTATTTCGGTATTCATTTTTCGATGATAGTATCCAAGGCACTTGAAGCATCTATGCATTACCACAAATTCTTCAATTTGCAAATGCTCCAATCGATGAGTAAGTTTGTGACTTTTAGGCAATTTTTCCGAATTCAAGGGTTAATTTCTACGACATGTCTCAACTGAACTTTTTCAAGGTAAAGTGGAACTTCGTTTGATTGCAATTTTCATCAGAATCCACGATTTCTGGATTTTGCTCTTTAATGATGTTTGATATCTGCTCGTCCCTTGCATCATTTGGGACATTTTTAATAGCTATTGTAGGATTTCGTAAACATAGACTTAGTGAGGTCGCTTTAATTCTCGGCTTCCTTCCGTAATATTCCTCTATCTGTAAGAGATAAACACTTCAAAATTCTGTTATTGGAGATAGATTTTATATTTCCTACTCCAATGTGATATTTCTGAGTATTAATCTGTTCTTTAAAAAATTAACATATGACGAACAGTTTTCCTATATGTTCGAGCCAGTTTGAGAGGTACTTTTTAATATAGTTCTTTTTCAGCCAACAGATGGCGTTAGTATCCTTGCGTACGAGAGTTTTGATATGACTTTTATGCTTTTAATGCATGAATTTGAATACTGGACGTTTTCAAAAATTTAGCAATGAATAACTTTATCTTATCCATTGCTGTCTTTGCATTCTCTCATACATCAATTTTTATATAGCATCTTAAAGTCAATGCTGATTCAATAGTATCATAGCATTCTTCAGTAACTTCGTATGGCACGTCAACATTAAGTGACGCCATCTTGTATTCCAATACAGAAAGGAGATAAAATATGAAATATTTTAAAAAGAAATTATAAGTTTTAATTTTTAAATCATGGAATATTTATTAAAATTTCCTATCTTTTGAGAAGTAAACCTAAAACAAAAATTTATCCATAAAACTCCAAGAAAGTTAATTATAGAATTCCGTGTTTCAAAACTAAAATTCCAATTTGATGTAGTGATTTCAATGTAAAGAATTTTTTTTTTTGAAAATAGTCCTTAAGAGAGTCTAGTTAAACCTGGATGTGCATTTGTTAAAAATAGTATTGAAAAAACAAATTAGAAATAATAATTTTCTATATTTTGAATGATCAATAAAATTTTTTACGTTTTCATTCTGTTGGATTATTTTTATTTAATACTACTTATAATTTAATATTTTTGTGGTGATAGAAAGAAAAATAACTTTTCTTTTTTTTTTTTTAATTTTATTTCTGACAACAATCCAATCGCTACAAAAAAAACCTGAAATATAAGAAGAAAAATACGCATGTCCTGAATTTATAAATTTCATTAATTTGAATAATCAAATCGCCATTTTAATTACTGCATGTTTCTATTTAATTTCAACTAATCGTGAATCACTCCATCTCTCGGAGTCAACCGTGTCTAGATACACTCTGGCAGTTAGAAGCTGATCGATAAAGTCCTATGTCTAGAAAGCTGAATTCATTAAGTGTTGCTACTTAAATACAATTTATTCTTATACAGTTGAGGTCATGTCGTTGTCATTATATAACATATAGCTACATCTTGTAATGCAGACTTAGAGGTGAGCCTACGTATTTGATTAGCCTACTTGGCTTATGGTTTATTGGAACTCATATACCCTATGAACCCAGAATACCCTTGTTTAAACTGGGTATGAACATAGGTAGAAATTTAATCTGGGCACGACGATAGAAGAAGAAGATAAAAAATTCCTAAAGATGATCTTTCTATACTGCTTTGGCTCCAGCAATGAAATCCAAAGATCGTACTTAAAAATCTTCAACAAGCTTAGGAGATTCATGAGCCGATCCTTAAAAGTAGTAAATTCTCGTCATAAAAGTATCATTTAATAATGAAAACTTAATTTTAAATATTATTAATTATAAATATATAATTATTAATATAATTTATATTATTATTAATAAAAATTTAATGAATGAAAGAATATATTTTTAATTATAGGTGCGTAGAATTTCAAATATTACTATTACACTTTTATGCAATTACACTATGCCCCCTCTTGTAGGTCAGGGTTAGAATAGCCCCATTGTAGCCCATGCATGACGTAAAAGACGACTGAAATGGTACACAGTGCTTGGGGACATAACCGTGTGAGGTAAAATCAAACTTCTTCCTTTGGGTCTTCTCCACGTCTTTGTGTCGCAAGGTCAGGAACAAAGAGAAGGTGCATTTTTTACCCTTTATCACGGCTCGTCTGTTTAAGAATTTTGATTGTCCTGGAGCAGGTTTTCTTGGTTTGAGAACACGATTCATAGACTTGGTCTAAATGTTTTTGTCTACCAAGAGGGATAAGAAATAACAATACTTTTTGCGCCAAACCCAGTAGCTAGCGCAAATACTGTTATTGGCTTCTTTCAAATTCTATACAACTTTCATGGTGCAAGTATGAAATATTGGCTTCTCTTTGTTAACATGTTTCATACGTAACTCCAGCTAAGTGAGATAATCTTATCATTAATTTTCCTAAAAATTCAAACTAACGTTCCTTAAAAATTGCCGTAATCATTTCTTTCACATAGGTCCATCACTTTGATGTCCATACATTATCAAGCATCAGTTTTTCTAAATTTTTCACTAAATTTTTTATCGTCATCATGCTTTGTTTGAAAAAAAATTCACAAAGGAAAAACAAACTAAATGCTAAACACAACATAAGAAAACTTTTTTTAAAATGATGTTTGTCAGTGAAACTGCTTTGCTCTAACGATAGCAACAGGATGGGGAAAATGGATTTTTTTTTGTCTTTTAATATTCACATCAGCAGAATTAAAATGAATACCACGAGTTGGCCATGCGACAGTATCGGTAAAACATGGAATGAACTATATGGCTAACTGTAATACAGCTCTATTCTTTCATTTATTTTAATTAAATACACGGGTTTGCGAATCATTGCACAAGGGCGAAGTTAGCATTAAAAATTAAGCTCCGTAAATGAGGTTTTTAAAAATAAAAGATGAAAAAAAAAAGAATTTCAAACATTAAAGTAAATCGATGTTTCATTTGAATTCTAGGAATTCATTCGGTAGTAAGAAAATAAAATTTAAACACATGATACAAGGAATAATTTTTATGATTATTTTACCACCTAATAAAAGATACACAAAAAACTTTCAGAGAAATATCACACCGAAAACAGTTTGCAAATTACATTAGAGCGAGTTTAGTTTTAACCAAATTCTAAGAAAAAGGAAATATTAATGCGCAGGAAAGCACAGGAACTCTTTGTTTTCGGCGGAGGCATCTTCCATTAAATTATGAGCGCAGCGTCCATGAAGAGCCCTTCTTGTATTTTTAGCAATTTTTGGGGCAGGGAAAATTGCAAAAGCACCTCCATACTTCAAACCCTCTTGACAGTTATGAGATCGTTCCGACAAGAGTGGTAATCTTTTAAAGAAACTTCTCAAGTGCAGTGGCAAACTCTTTTAATTAATTTAAAATAAACTAGTTCTTCAGTTTCAAAATAAATACTCGGATAGATTCTGTTGATGAAGAGCTTATGGGTCCACTTGTACATAATGAATATTCAATTTTGTATAATTAAGTTGTCTTTCAAATCTATGTTACTTCTATTTTGAAACATATATCTGTTCCTTATCTTTTGTTTTTACAGATAAAACTATGGGTATTGTTTCGGGAAGAGAGTTTTTCGTTTCCTTGATCACTGTCAACGTTTCTTATTGGTTTATTACTTTTTCTTTAATTTCTTTCAGAAGATATTCGTATGGTTTATTTAAATATATTGAAAAGGCTTTTTTATACATTATATTTTAAATTTCTTTCACGAGATACTTTTATGGTTTATTTAAATTTTTTGAATGAACTTTTTTATACATAATATTTATTTAGATTTCTTTCCCGAACTAATAATTATATAATTAAATAATGCAAAATTGTTTTAAAAGATCGACCGGTGAAAGCAAAGACGAAGGTTTTTTTTTTTTCAAAGCGAAGACGATATTTTTCAAGAAAGGACAATAGTTTTGAAATTTATAGTTTTTTTTATTATTTAAGATTGTTTTGTTTTTTAACATTAAATTCTGTTGTTCTTATACCACTAGACCATTAGATTATTGGACTTCTTCTAGATGTTGCTGTCCAAGGGATAGCAACGTCTAGAAGAAGTCCAAAATCTACGTGGTCTATTGGAAGAAGGGAAAGGATGGGGGTTTGATGTTTTTGTTGTGATTGAGTAACCGTAAGTAAAAGTCTGACTTGGCTCCTTGACGCTGAGTTTTTTATGGGGTAAGGATTGTTAGCCCTACGCTCATATTAGACCGGGACTTAAAGTGGATTCCGAACCACTTCAGCATCCATGGCACCAATGGGAGTCAAATCCGAAACCTGTGGTACCGAGCACTAGAGAGCTAGTCACTTGGCCATGAGGCCCCACGTTAAATTCTTAATTTTATGGGCATCCTGTATATAGACTAAACCGATAATTTACTTTGTTTTAATAAATAAATGAACTGCTTTTATTCAATGTACTTTATGTATATATATACACTGAAGTGACAAAAGTCATGGGATACCTCTTAATATCGTGTCGGCCCTCCTTTCACCCGGCGAAGTGCAGCAACTCGACGTGGCATGGACTCAACAAGTCGTTGGAAGTCTTCTGCAGGAATATTGAGCCATGCTGTCTCGATAGACGTCCATAATTGTGAAAGCGTTGATGGTGCAGGATTTTGGGCACGAACAGACCTCTCGATGATGTCCATAAATGCTCGATGGGATTCATGTCGGGCGATCTGGTGGCCAGATCATTCGTTGGAATTGTCCAGAATGTTCTTCAAAAACCAATCGCGAACAGTTGTGGCCCGGTGACATGGCGCATTGTCATCCATACAAATCCCATCGTTGTTTGGGTACATGAAGTCCATGAATGGCTGCAAGTGATCTCCAAGTATCTGAACATAAGCATTTCCAGTCAATGTTCGGTCCAGTCGCACCAGAGGACCAAGTCCATGCCATGAAAAAAACAGCCCACACCATTACGGAGCCACCACCAGCTTGAACAGTGTCTTGCTGACAGTTTGGGTCCATGGCTTCGTGGGGTCTGCGCCAAACTCGAACCCTACCATCAGCTCTTACCAACTGAAATCGTGACTCATCGGACCAGGCCACGGTTTTCCATTCATCTAGGGACCAACCGATATGCTCACGTGCCCATGAGAGTCGCTGCAAGCGATGTCGTTCTGTCAGTAAAGGCACTCGAGTTGGTCTTCTGCTGGAATAGCCCAAGAAAGCCAAATTTCTCCGCACAGTTCTAACAGACAAGTCCCTTGTACGTCCCACATTGATTTCTGCGGTTATTTGACGCAGTGTTGCTTGTCTGTTAGAATTTATGACTCTTTGCAGACGTCGCCGGTCTCTGTCGTTAAGTGCAGGCGGTCGACCACTGCGCTGTCCATGGTGGGATGTTATGCCTGAAATTTCATATTCTCGGCACTCTCTTGACACAGTGGATCTGGGAATGTTGAATTCCCCTAACGATTTCCGAAATGGCATGACCCATGCGTCTAGCTCCAACTAACATTCCGCGTTCGAAGTCTGTTAATTCCCTTCGTGCGGTCATCATCACGTCAAAACCCTCTTCACATGAATAACTTGAACAGAAATGAAAGCTCTGCGAAAGCACTGCGCATTTATACCTGTTCTACGCGATGCTACTGCCATCTGAAAATTTGCATATTGCTATCCCATGACTTTTGTCACTTCAGTGTATATATAAATAATTCTAACTGAATTGTTTAGTACTTCCATAAAAAAAAAATTATGTATGATTGTTTTTCCAAATTATATGAATTATTTCAAAATTATTTAGCTTGTTCTTTTAATTAAAGTAAGTTTATTTTATAGTATTATATCGTTCCTAATCTTCTCACTTCTATCTGTTTAATGTGTGAATTTTAAGTAATAAAAATAATTTACAAATCCAGAAGCTACCAAAAATATTGACACAGTAATTCTGAAAATCCGATTGTGTCTTTATCTTTATATTAATAAAGAAATTTGTAAAATTTTATTTGACGTAACTGTTGAATAAAGAAATATACTGTAAGGAAAGTTTGCTTTGAATAAAATAAAAAATAGTTGACAAGGTTTTTTTTTTTTTTTTTTTTAGAAAATTGTTATCAACTTTTGAAAAACTTAGAACAAAATGAAGTTGAGTTTGAAGGGTCTATAATTACAGCGATTTTTTTTTTATTGAATTTCACAAGATATCCCCCTCTACCATAATGTATTACAAGAGGCTAATAGTAGTAAATAGCAAACAAATCGCAAAATAATAAAAACATTAAATATATACTAAATTTAATAGGACACATGATATTACAAAAGAGGAGTAAAATAAAAGAGAGAAGGCATTTAAGAAACATTAAAGTAAAAATATTAAATCCCAGCAAAAAAGACTTAAATCTCATCCATTTTTTTTTCAAGAAAGTGTGTTGCTGTTTTTATTTATGAGATGATAGTTTATACGTTTAATTAACGTTTTTATATAAATATTTATCAAATCACTAATTTAATAATTTTTTTGACATAGTAATTCAATTTTTTGTTACAAAAATAAATGTTTTTTATTCTCCAAAATACATGTTAATTAATTACACCCTTTACTATGTAATCTTAGTAAGTTTGATGTGATCACTAGCATAAGTTATAATCTTCAAGCATCATAAATTATACTTCATAATTATTAAATGTCCTCTTTAACCGTTAGTACTATTCGAAACTAATGATGCCTAAGCGGAAATTATTTTTTAAAATCGTTTTGCATAAGGAATGAAAAATGTTTTATTTTAAACTTTATTTAAGGAAAATGCATTATTTGAACTAGTTCTTTAACTTAGGCATAACGGTAAAGGTCTAACATGGACTGTAATGCCAGTGAGTTAATTAGTTATTTCTTAAATTAGAATATTTTATCTCCTTAAATAAAATGTTTATTTATAAATACTTTTATTTTTAATAATTTGCAGGAAGAATTAATGTTCACTAAAGTATGAAAGAAAAAACGTTTTTTTCAAACTAATTTTTAACTTTCCGCTTAGAATTTGAGGACAAGTTGCTTCATTTAAAAGGACAAATGATGTACATGGAAGAATGGAGGAGCATGGTGTATCTAGGAACTCCAGTGTAAGTACTTTTCACACATTCTGTGAGTTGTTTCGAAACTTGATTTCTTGAATAGCATTAGTTTTATACGGTTGCGTTATTTTAAACGCCAAATGCAGTTATGTGCAGTCATTATTATTTTTTTTTTATATACTTCTTGACTCTGAATGATTTAAAAGCTATAAAAGAAAGGACGTGAAATTTTTTCTTACTTTTAACGATATCACAGAGAGTGTGTTTTTTCCTAATTCTTTTTTCTGAAACAATTTTCATTTGAATTTGAATATTATGTTAGTTATTTTATTTAAACTAAAAAAATGATTTTCCGTTAAATATTTTTATAAAGAATTTTTACAGTTGAACATCCATTCCATGACTTATCTATTAATGAAGTTTAATATATCCAATATACATTTAAATTCATTAAATTTTTCAGTTAAAAATATATATTACTTAACGAAGAAATTGCGCATCCTTAACACATTTGTTTCTTGAAAACATTCATCCTAGTAAATTAAGTATGTAACCATACGTCCTCCTACGCACTGGCAGGAACATCTTGCCTTGGCGTTTAAGAGAAATGGTCATTTGGCCTACAGACTCTCACCCGGAAAGGAAGTATATTTCACCAACCCTGCGTCCATCCGAGATGTTGGTTTTCGGCTTAGAAATGGAGTCCTTCCACGAATCTATAATTATCTATCTTTAAATGTGTTAAATATTGTGTGGTATTAGTGCGTGTGTAAATAAAGTTGTGAGTTCTCAAATCTCTGCCTCAAGTATTTTAATCCAACAACTCCCATTTATAATCTGGTTGCTCAACCTGCAAGTATAACATGGAAAAAATCCCATTTAAAAAAAAAAAAAAAATTTAATCCATATTATAATAATTTTATGCAATTCATGAAAAATACCTTTAAAATTTTCCCTTTATGTATATATAACTGAAAAAAATGTTTTGATGTTCAAAAATAAAGAAAAGATCTTAATAAAATTGTTCATGAAATTTTTAGAGCAGTGTTTTTTTTAAACTACTATTATTTAGTTGCAGAATTTAATTTGTTATATAAACTCAAAAAAGAAGTAAATATTTAATAATAATTTAAAAAAAACCCCTCAGAATTTAGATATTCTTGCTTAATTATTTCTTTCAGAAGAAAATCACGAAATCTAATTAAAATAAATTATTCGTGCGACAGCAAAATCTCATTTTTCTTGAATCAATTTTATAATGATATGGCTACTAATTATTTCAAGAAGAAATTCCAAATTTGAAATTTTATTGCTTATCATAAATTTTTGAAGAAATAACTCTTGCTAATTAATATTATATTTCTAATGCTTTAATTTATTATTGACTTATTAAAAAATAATGTTCGTTAAACCTTGTTGCGATGTACTGTATATCTTTTATTTATTATACTTTAATTTCCTTTTTCATAATTTATTTTCATTATTTTCCAAATTAAAAAATGCGTTTCAACAAAAATGAATAATTACAAAATTCATAAATAATAAGAATATATTTAATAACTCTAAATTATCATTTTAGAAACTTCCAATTAAAAGAACAGTGCGAATATGTACTAAAATATGAAGGAAAAATTGCAGACAGAGCATGATACAGCATAATTACGCTTGCTAGAAAAATTAAAGAAATAGCTTTAAAAGAAATTTTACGTTTATGATTTGTTTTTCACAATTTAAAGTCTTGATTTGAATCTTGAATTAAAAACATAGTAATTGTGTTTTCGAATTTAGTTGATAAGTAGTATTTATTTAATTTGTGTTGTAATTTAGGTCTTTCAAATGTATAGACGAAACTTAGGGTTTTAAGTGAAGTAATGAACGATTCTTAAATTCAAATTTAAATTTTTTAATTCATAAAGTAAAATCTTAAACCTTATTTAGTCAATGTATTTAAAAATGCTTTTAAGTATGTTAACTTTAGTTTTTTTTTCCCTTCATCTATGATTGGCAACTGCCTGGTGGCTAAATGGCTAGCGCTCTTGGTACAACAAACTTAAGGTTCGAAACCTGGCGTTGGCATGGATATTCGTAAGTGGTTCGGAATCCACATTAAACTGTAGGTCTTGGTCTAATCAGCCTAAAGTTGACAGCAAAAAAAAAAAATGACCGTAGAGAAACAAATCGAATCAAATCAAAGCTATGATTGGTAAACCTAGTATTTGAATTGCAAAGTATTTTGAAATTGCAAACTGCAGTGTGCAAGTTGGGCAACCAGATTGTAATTGGGTGTCGTTGCGTCGCGATACTTGAGACACACACGTTTTAGAATTCACAGTTTTATTTAAACACACACACAAACACTACAGACATACAATTAGAGTCATACAACATTATACTATGTAAAGACATATAATTATAGATTCGCCGAAGGATTCCACTTCTAAGCCGGAAACCCTATACTCAGTTACGCACAGAATGAGCGACATATTCTTCATCTCTGGGTGAGAGTCTGTATACCAACTAATAAGCAGGGTTGCGTAAAATATATTTCCTCTTGGCGTGAGGAACTATAAATTAAACGTTTCTCAGCACGAACGCAAGTTCCTCTTGGGTGAGAGCCTCGAGGTCTATTGACCATTTCTCCTAAACTCCAAAGGGGACGTTTTTGTCAGTGTGTAGGAGGAAGCACGGTTACAAAGCTTAATAATATAACATAAGATGATAAATACTTGACGAAAGTTAGTATGTTATATATAGTGCCAAAAGCAAAGGGTTCAATTAGAAATAGATGTGTTATTTTGTATTCAGATATTTCAGTTGAAAGTTTTATTTGATACTATGCAAGTTTTAAGTTTTATTCGAATGTTTAAATTATAAAAAACAGTTTTTAATATTTTTAGTAATTAAAATAATGATGAAAAAAAGGAAAACTTTATAATTTAAAATTAACTTAATTTGTGAATAAACATTTCAAATTAAAAGCAATTATAATTAAAGAAATAAAGGAAGTATAGATATAAAATTTTATCCTGTATATCATATATGGGTATTTTTGCTTAAAATATATCATAGAAACCATGAAATTTTTATATTGATTAATCTGATTGATTATTGAGCTATTAATTAATCAACATTGGTTTATTTTTTTACACACAAATAAAGGGATTCATTTAATTGAGACATTTTTTTCTTTAATAATATATCGCAATTTTTTTTATTAAATTCAGTTGTGTGCTGTTTGCATAAAAATCTGTTTCGAAATTTATAATTATAAAATATAATTTTGTTGTAGAATTTCTATACTACAATAGGATATTTTCTAATTTTGGAATTTTGTTCATGAGAAATTGTATTGTAAAAACGTTATATGTTTACTTACTTTTATAAATTATAGGTTTAATTTTTTCTCAATCATAAAATGTTTTCTGTGTTTGCATCTTAGTCTTTCATGTTTATAGCAAAATCATATAATATGTGTTTACGTTTTCTTATTCGCAGAATGAGAGACCTGGACGCCATGGTCCACACGGGGCTGTACATCAACGATTTGAGCATGCACGACTTCAGCAGAGACATGGTTCTGGCGGGGCAGCAACAGTCTGCGGAGCTGAAACTGGCCTTGGATCAGGTAATAGGCATGCTTTAATGGCATGTGGTTGATATTCATATGGTTTACGAATAAAATTAACATTAAATAATAATTTTTTCAAGTGAATTCGCCATTAAAATATTTATAATGCAGTGAAAATTAAACATTTGTGTAAAATAATGGAAAAATGTGTCATTTTGAAATAAGTGACTACTTTTAAATATTGATTTAAAACTTCATATACTTGATCATAACTTGATTTACAAGCCACTCTTAAATTTCTCTTTTACCGTATTTTAATCTACTATAAGAATTGAATATGCGAGTTAAGTACTACTGATACGAATAAAATATGCGAGTCAGGTTCTATCGATACGAATAGAATACATGTTCAGATTCTATTGATACAAATAGAATGTACGAGTCAGATTCTATCGATATGAATAGAATATACATTCAGGTTCTACCAATACGAAGGGAATATATACATACATATAGGTTCTACCCATACAAATAGAACCTGACTCATGGTAACTTCAGTAAGTAGCCTGCGAATGTTCACATGATATTAATCTGATGGCAGCATCCATTGAAATGGGAAGATAAATGACACAATGGAGAATATGATTGAAGCATCTTCCAACAACAGTAAAACACATATCCCAGGGAATCATTTCGTTACCTTTAACGTGAAGTAAATTCGTCTTGCCATTCATAACTTTGACCTGATTTTGACATGACCTTCGATGCACTTGTTTGCATTGGATAATAATCATATAACCTCAACCTGCTCTATCCTCATTGGTTCCCGCGAAATGAACGATAGAATGCTTCATGCAAATGAACTAAGAAGGATAAATGTTGGATATATGTGGAGTGATGATTTCATTATTTGAATGGTAATAGCGGTTTGCTTCATATTGAATGTAATGAAATAACTCCGTGTGATAAAGGGTTAAATTTTTACAGGGTGAGTATTTCGTGTTTTCTCCATGTGACACGCAATTATGGTGTAGTTAAACCTAAAACGCTTGCTTTTCAACAATTAAAATTGTTAATAGTAGGCATAGGACTGTGTCCAAAAAGTAAGACCAATTTTCAATTTAAGATTCCCGAGGCTTATGGAACTTATCGGGGCTTTTTTTTTTTTTTTTAGGTTGCTGGCACTGTCCTTGACATCTGTGCGAAATTTGACGTCAAGATATTTATTAGTGTTTGAGTTAAGCTTGGCTTTGTGAGACGCTAAAATTAATTCCGGCGGTTTTTGAAATGTCTGAATTAAATGAGCAAAGGACTTGCATTAAATTTTGTTTGCGGAAACGTATAGAATGTTGCAGAAAGCATTCGGTGAGCATTCCTATATCGGAAAGGAATGTTTAGAAGTAGTATAAGCAGTTCAAAGAAGGCAGAGAACGCGTTGTAGACAAAGAGCCCTCTATTCGACCATCAACCTCAACCGACGAAGCTTACGTCCAAAAAATTACAGATTTGGTGCTTGCAAACCGTCGATTTATAATTAGGGTCAATACCATTTTGGGCCTCAAAACGCATCAAATCTCGTTTGGTACCGAAAACACAGAATGCGACAGTTCACACTGCATTGATTCTTCGTGATTTTTGCCAAAAATGAAACCCATAAATTTCCACAACCACCGTATTCATACTATGCGACTTCTGGCTATTCCCTAAACTCAAAAGACCGCTCTGAGGACACCGTTTCGAGTCGAATGAAGAGATTCAACGTGAATAGCCGCGCGCTTTGAAGGCCATCCCTGCCGATGACTTTTTAGCATGCATTGAGGATTGAGAAAAAAGTTGGCATAAGTGCATTGTGTCGGAGGGGATTACTTTGAAGGCGATGAAATAAATTTGGAAGAATAAATAATGAGTTCTTGAAAAAAAAAATAATTGGTCTTACTTTTTGGGCACAGTAGTAAGTAAAACACATGGCCAAACGTTATACAATACAAAGAAAATGTGAATAGGTGTGTGCAAATGTGTAATTCTGATTCGATTTTCTGAGCGTGGCATTAATTATCAATCAAAGATAATGATTGATAATGGATATTACCCCATTATTATTTATTTATTATTCTCTTTTTATTAAAAAAATATCGACTTAAAAGTTGTAACCGTTTAACATAAGAACACATCCTTTATATATAATAATACTTTTTTTTTACTTATTAATAGAATGTCTTCCATTTAATACAAACTTAATTTAAAATGTTTTATTATATTTCAGTATTTATTTTCTAAATCAATTTATTTTAGTTCTTAATATGGCCTCTTGACTTTTCAACAACACATAAAAAGACTAAAGAAAGAAAATTACGTAGAAATAAAACAGTTTTTTATATTTACTTTTTTTCAATGATTTATTCAAATGTGAATATAGACTGGACTGAAATTAAATTATTACAAGAAAATTGAATTAGAAATATATCAATTCTATCATCTACTAGAAGCGGCATCATGTCGAGATTCCTTTATTTTAAAATATAGTGTAGGATGAAAATATTTCTCTTAAGTTAAAATGAAAAAATATTTTCCAAATGTTAACTGTAGAAAAAAAAGGAATTAAACTGATAAATTGAATACTACACTTTTGTAAATAAAATAAGTACTTCTATTTGCAAAAACATTAATGCTGTTGTCAACAAACATCTCGAATATTTTAGAGTTTGTGTTCCGCTGGGAGTTTGGTTTATACTTATTTATTTTTTTTTTGTAAAAATCAAGAATATAATAATAAAAATAGACTACTAATCTAAACAGACACTAGAAGAAAAATTTTACCATTTTACTATTTTTTATTATTTACTTTAGTTAAAGTATAATTAATAATAATGTTTTCCTAATTTCTGGCTTCATGTTACAAATAAAAAAGATTAAAATTAATGACTTCATAGAAATGTTTATCTATTGCAGTTAAGCAGTATGGTGTATAGAAAGTTGGAATTTTCGATAAGGGCAGTCAGGTTCGAAACACAGCAAGTAAAATCGAATCGAAAGTTCCCCTGTATATTCCGGAAGACGATTAAAGTAAAACTGTAGGCCAAAACGACTTTCTATTGGGCACAGGGAGGAGAGAGAAGGACATGAAATTGCTGGTGTATATTCGTTCAAATTTGTTGTGTTCAAATGCGGGCTTATAATAGGTCTTCCTTGGTATATTTTGTGTTATGCTGAATCTGTTATATATCGACCTTTCTGGTGACAATGACTTAGATAAAAATTCTGATTTGAAAAACAACAATATGGTCTAATTGACTTGATACAACAAAATTAATCAAATTTGCTTATTTTGCCTACTTTCTAGAAATGAACAGTGGAAAGTTAAACTAATGTTTAAAAAGTGTAAATATCTAGTATAAAATACTTAGCTTATACGTGCGTATGGGTGGTGTATGAAGATAAATAGAAAGTTAGCGAAGCAATTTCCAGATTTCCTCGCTCGCACATTTTGTCGTGTGGGAGGGGAGGGGGGTCATTATATAAAAGCAACATTACGCTAAATTCCAAAGAGAACTGTTAAAATGGGTAGCTACCAATGTTAGAATAAGGGAATGATGGGAGACTGGACGTAGAATAATCTCAAGTCATTTAAATGTAAAGTCCAACTCCATATCCAACTTATGAAAACATTTCAGTTCTGATTCTTTTGAAAGAAAAATTGGGGTAATAAGGTGAGGTAATTTTTTTTCCCTCTGTGATATCAACCTACTTGTGTGCCTAAGTTATGGAAATATTCGGCCAAAAATAAATAGCAATGTATTTGCTATAATCTAATCACTCTATTAAGGAATTATTACATTAGGATTTGCTACTAATTAAGGAATTATTATAAGTAAGTTCAAGATATGGAG
This sequence comes from Caerostris extrusa, assembly GCA_021605095.1. Classification (NCBI taxonomy): domain Eukaryota; kingdom Metazoa; phylum Arthropoda; class Arachnida; order Araneae; family Araneidae; genus Caerostris; species Caerostris extrusa. The sequence continues at coordinate 134,690 of BPLR01012408.1, forward strand.
CCTGATGGCAGAGTGACTAGCGCTTTGGCGTACGGTGCCACAGGTTTAGGACCCCAGTCCAGGCGGTGCCATGGGGGTTGAAGTGGCTCGCAATCCCTTTGAAACCGTACATCCAGGTCTAATATGACTGCAGAGCGTGGGCGTAGGGTTGAAAATCCTATCTCTTAAAAAGAAGTATCTCATGTTTCAAAATTGCCGGTAGGCAGGCAGCCTTGGCCCATCAAAGAGGAGATAAATATGCAATAAATTATTTGTAAAAATATTTCATTCAGAGTTATCGTTTTTATAACGTGATCCTCTAGGATAAGTATTTATAAGTTAAATATTCTCATGCTGATAAAAAGCATGATACCAGGGGAACTTTGACTATTGCTTTTTTAAGAAATTTCCGTATATAAAAAGAAAATTTGGCTGTGAGTGTGGGTATATTTTGTGGTATATATTTAACATAAAAACTATAACACTCAAAAAGTTAATCTTTTAGTGTTTTAAATTTTTATTTGATGCTTAACCAAACATTAAGAAGAAATTCATATTAATTATTTTTTAAATAAATAAATACCGTGCGATTTCGTTATAAAATTTTTAAAAACCCTTTTCATCAATTGTCTACCTTTTTATGAACATGTTTTTAAATGTTTTTAAACATGTTGTTTTTTAAAATTCAGAAGAAATATTAAAAAATTAAAATAATTTACATTAAAATTTATTATTTAAAAAATTATAATTGAGAGATCAAATTCTTTTTCTTATGATTTTTTATTTTTTTTTACTTTATGCATTCCCTGAAAATTGTAAAAAAGAAGTAAATTATCTTTTATTTAAGTAAAACCATAATTTTTAAAATCTAATCAGCTGTATATAGAATTAAAAACTCTAAAGCACATTTGTTAAAAGATTACCTGATTTCATTTGTGCATACGTTATAAATTCTACTTAAATATTTGACTTACTGATTAAAAATGTTTTTTATTGTTTTTGTTATACGATGGAAGTTGAAATGGGGATTTCGTAATTTTTATTTTATGCTTTACAGAAAATTACGAAAAAAGTTGAATAAATTATCTTTTACTTGAACGAAACCCTAATTTTAAAATCAAATCAGCCGTATATATAAAATTTAAAAAACTCCAAAGAACATTTGTTAAAAGATCATCATCTGTTTTTCATTTGTACACGAGTTATAATTTCTAAGCAAATATTTGACATTACGGATTCTCAAAATATTTTTATTCGTTTTTACGAATGTGTTGAAGTTAAAATGGTAAAAAATCTGCAATCGCCTATTAAGATATTTTTTATTCGCTTAAGGTGTTCTAATAGAATGTATTTTATGGTTAAAAAATTCGAATTTTTCTGAATTTTGGGGGGGATTTATTTTTTAAACAACATAACAAAGCAAAAATGTATAGCTATATTGAAGCTATGAAAAGTATAGCTTCACTGTATAGAGACACTTTAAATGTATAGAGACACTTTAAATGTATAGAGACACTTTAAATGTATAGAGACACTTTGAAACGTTACGTATATTAGAAATAGCTTTTGATAACGTCAGCCAAATAGTAAAAGTGTTTAAAGTAAAAACCGAAAAAGTCTAAAGTTCCCGACTCCTGGCTCAGAGGCAACGTGCTCCACTGGTGAGTCTTAAGGATGAGGTTCAATCCGCTGGAGGCTTTCTTGTAGACATTGTTTCAAAATACGAGGAGATTCGACAGCGTTTGTGATGTTCAGCATCTTGCCCCGTTAGCCGAACTATCTGGTGGGAGTTTTGAGAATTTTCTCCCATAAGATACGCAAATGCGGGGCAGTCCTCCGAAATGCACAATCCGTCTCCTTCAACAACTTGGAACCAAGACAGACCTATATACGAGTGCTCCATCACAACAAAAGCTGCCTCTCTCCCTCCATTCATGAATAGATTATTCATGGGAGGTTAGTCCCTCATTGCAAGTCGATTAGACTAACGATTAGACATAACACAAGTCGAATTTTTCGTCATGTGATTTCATCTTCAATTCACTCTAAACAGTGCATATAGTAGCATTTTTTTTCTTAAGAGAAGAATGTTGATATTTCAATCTCAGGTGAGAGGAATGTATGCTATTTGATAAATATAATAATAAAAGCCTCATTCAAATTTGATAGCAGACGAGCTTTACTGTGGGTAGTTATATTACATGCAATTAATGTTTTGTACTAATGAAAACAACCTTGTCACTCAAATATTAAACACATATTCGGTATCATGGATAATGATGAATAATGAGATCTTCCACAGTTGTGAAACAACTACAGATTGAATATATATAGTATGAGTTATTGATTTGTTAGACCCGAACTGAGAAATATCTACTCCAATGAGAAGTGATGGAAGCTGACCCCCCCCACTCGTGACGACGATTGTCTTAAAAGGAGATTTTCGGTGAAGAAAGAGAGAGAGAGAGAGTTCTGCGTGACGAATCGACGAAAGTGATTTTTTTTTCTTTTTCTTTCTCTGAAAATGACTAAATAGGCCGGATTTTCCCGTTGTTTTTAAAGTGAACCTCTTTGGTTTCGTGTCTCCCTGACATGTGAAAATTAAGGTCTGCTGCTGACCAGTGCATTAGATTAATCGTAGACTCGAGAACTCTGAAAATCACCGTCCTTGAGTGAACTGCACTTGTGAATCACATTATCTTTAAATTATTATTTTTTTGTAAATAGAGTTCTGTATATATGTATGTAATGCTTTAAATAAAAATTAAAGTGTTTTCCTGAACCTGAATGTATAGGCCAGTTGCGGTTAGTATAGGCCAAGTCGTTAAAATATATTCCACAAAATTTGCATTTTTCAATGGTGAATGAGAATAAGTATTCAATATGTGGGGGAAACAACGCCCTGATTTCAAACAACATGATACAGATTGCATAAATTGTTATTAAAATAAAGAAAACGTAGCACAAACCCTTTATATAAAAATAATCTTAACTATGGAAAATGAGATCTTTCTAACTCTTTCGGCTTTGTCACAATAAATTGACAATCCACCCGAGTCAAATCCTTTCTTGCTGTAGGTAATTTTAATGAGCCATTATCTTCATTTCTGTGCTGCATCACAATGAAGCGGCTTATGTAAATGACATCTCTAAAGTAGTATACAAATTGAAGCCCCTTCCTTAAGCCAAAAACTTATCCGTCATGTTGGCCCTTCATTTTCTGTGCACGCGCACGGAAAGCCGCTCGTCAAGAAGGGCCGCTCTGTCCTCTTGCTGTTGTTCACCGTTAATTGAGTCCAAATTGCTGCAGGTTCCCCCCTCTCTGCGCGTGAAACGAGAAGAGATAATCGATTTTCTTTGGGGGTTCTTCCAGGAATTAGGAGAAGAAAGAAAAACAGGAGGGGGAAATAATTATTTGTTTTGCATTTTGCTTGTAATAACGCTAAACAAATTAAAATGGAAGGGTTAAAAATAGAGAAGTGACAGTTTTCCTTTAAGAATAGTCTATGAGGGAATTCCCTTTTGTGAAGTTTAAAATGCTTGTCTTTTACGTGATTTTATGAATTGACATATGAAATAAGCACATAAAATAATCAAGGATAAACAGCTTTAACGTAAATAAGACAGCATTAAACATGATATTGCCTTTATACAAGAGAAAGTGTGATGTTATGCAAGATAAATGCTTACCTTAAACGCCCTATGCGAGAGTAATAATTGCTTTATGAATGTTATACAAGAGAAATAAATGCTTTATGAATGGTATACGAGAGAAATGTTTACCCTTTTGAGCGCTATTTCGAGAGTTATAAGGGATTTATGAATAATTCAAAATACATACACGTTCATGCATTTTTATGTACATATATAAATCAACACATGAAAATACATGCATGCGCATCTGTTGAAAAACATTAGATTCAACATGAACAGGGTAAGTTCAAATAAACAACGTACGTTCAACATAAGCGATATAGCCGTCTTTGAGATGTTGCTAATATGATTGATGTGCAAATAAATTATTTACCTCCATGAATAGTATATAAGAGAAGTATTTGAATTTATGAATAGTATACGAGAGGAATGTTTGCATTTGAAAATGTTATGCTTCAAATGTTTTATTTTAAATACATTTATAAAATGAACTTTCTAAATAAAGTCATCAGTAGAATCGACAAAACAAGTTCAACGTATGGGTTGATTATTCGTCGTATTTGGATATAAATTTCAGTAAAGTTAATTGATAATACAGCTGTATTTCCGCAATTGTCTTTGTCTATTTTCTGTATTAATGAATATCAAGTTTTAAATTTGTTCAGACCTTTAAATTAATGCATAGTTTTCAAATTAATTTAAAAAAAAAATAAGTTTGTTGTCTGACTGGGATACTGACGTAAAATTCATTATGATTCTAGATTACAATTGATTTTTAAAATATCTTTAGTTTGTGGCGAATGAATTTTGCATTTCCTGAAAACAACCAAAACAAATATGATAATAAATTCTACTAATTAAATTATACTGAATAAAATGAATTGTATTATGATTTATTTCATTTAAAGACAGATTTATCTTTAATAAAATAAATAAATAAAAACCTCTTTGAATGATGGCAAAAAATAGAAAAAAATACAATAAAAAATTTTTTTAATTAATTGATTCATAATAATAATATACAATAATAATAATAATACACAAAATAAAGGGGAATTCCTCTTTATAAATATTTGTTATTTATAAAGAGGAATTCACCTTTATTTTGTATATTTGGGAGGAGAAAATCGCGTCCTACCTATCTATATTTAGTCCACTAATAGGCTGTGAAGCCAGTTGTTACAATTTGCGTGTCATATGGAAGAGAGCTCAGAAAACTCCCACCTTGCAGCCGGACTTAGATGCGCGAGGCTTGCACACAATGCCACAATTGCTATTGAATCTCTTCGTTTCTTAAATTTATGATTATAACGGGTATTGATATTATAACGAACTTGTATATTGTAGATTGGGAAGGAGAAAATCGTGTCCCTTACATCTATGCATTCCACTAATAGGTAGTTATGTCGTATGGGGAAAAGCTCGGAAAACTCTCCCAATGCCTGAGACTTCATTTTAGCATTTAACCAGACTAAGATGTGCGACGTTCACACTCTTCCACAATTACTATTGAATCTTCTTGTTTTTTTAAATTCATGACTATAACAGATATTAATATTGTAATGAGCTTGTATCCTTTCTGCTCGTTAGATTCCCAAGTTACCATTGAGCCACAAATTGAACTCATGCTCTGTTTATACACAGAAACAATACAACCTCATTAAATTATTTAAAAAGAATAATAGATCTCGAAATACTGTTCGCTATTTCACTGTCGAACACTTCTTTATGTTAAACAGGGCCCTCTCCATTTCACTGTCGAACATTTCTTTATGTTAAACAATCCCCTACCCATTTTTTATCTGAAGGACAAATATGGCAACCAACGTAAATTCATGTCAGTTGAATTAATATTTTATGCGTACTAAAATGTAAACATTCGTTTAAACTGTACTCCATTTTGAAAAAGAAATATATTCCTCAATATATTAGTTAATAATCAAATATTAACTAAGTGTACTTCATTGATTCACGCATGAATATGTTTTTCTCCCCACCAGGAGCTGCAGAAAAGCAAGCAGCTGGAGGAGTCGATGAGGAAGCTGGACATCGAGATGCGCAGGACGGACGAGCTGCTCTACCAGATGATTCCCAAGCAGGTGGCGGACAGGCTGAGGAAAGGCGAGGCGGCCGTGGAAACATGCCAGGTTTGAGGTTCCTCTCACTCATTTTTGCAATCTATCGTTACCATTCCCTAGTAAATATGAATGGGTTAATAACCAATCGAGTCATATTTTTAGAATCAGCCATACATCTGTCACATGTGTGTCGCTAATAAAAGAGGGTCTATGTGAATATCAACCTCAGTGTGTGCATAGGATGTGACTTATCAAAAAAAAAAATTAAATTTATTTCTATTATACATATTTATTTTGATGATAGGAAAATACTGTATATCTGTAATGAATTAATAAAATTAATTCCAATAAATAGCTCTTACCATCGAAAGTACTGATTAACACTTTTTGGGCCCTAGTTGCTTTCATCTATGAGAGGGTTGAGTTGTCCAAAATTGTCCTTCAGCCATTTAAGTTGTCCTTCAGCTCTCATTTCTACCACGAAGGGTCAACAGTGATCCACAATTTGATCTATTCGTCGAACTGTTTCATTTGTTCCTGATTTTGTTTCAGAACGAATGAAACAATACGAATTATCGAAATAATTTCGGAAATTAACTCGATTTATCAAATAATAAGTATACACTCTTTTCTTTATTATAATGGTTGGTGTATTTTATAAATAGTCAGCCCAAATTGTGACTCAGTGGTAACGAGCGCAGGGATTGAGGTTCAACTGGCGGCTTTGTTGTAGACACTGTTTTTCATTTGCTGTTTTTAAAAACTGAGAAATTAAAAACCAAAGAAATGAAAAACATATCAAAAAAACAATACACAATGCTCGAGTGTTACAAAAAGTGAGATTATCACATATGTTTTTTCTTATTATAGTTGGTAGATAGCAGCATCTGGTCCAAGGACTCGTGTGGTCTCATGGAAGTGGAAAGATGGGGCAGATACTTGTGATGGAGCACCCGTTGGTAAAGTCTGCCTGACTCCGTGAAGCTGAAAAAGGGAGGCAGTGCCTTCTCCGAGGACTTTTGGGGAGAACTATCTCGAATTTGTGCATCGTATGAAAACCCGAAAACTCCTCAGGTAGTCTGACTCACGAGGCAAGAAGCTGAACATCATTAACGCCATCGATCGAACCACACGATGTTTCCTCCTTTTTTTATGCAAAGTGTCTACAACAAACCTCCAGCGGATTGAACCAATCCTAATGCTCAACAAACGTACGCTGACACTAAGCTACGAGTCGAGCTTTTTCACATTTTTTAATATAAAAACATCATATTTTTATTATGTTCTTCAAATCGAGGAATATTTATTTAATCACGAAGATTTTATTCATTTGATAAATATATCAACATCCGCATAATTAATTGTCAGGATGAAATATTATTAATTATTTTATTACTGACAAAGCGATAAGGTAAAGAGCACATAATATCTTCCTTGAAAGATATGATTAAAAATAATGATGATGAATAAATAAATATTGTGAATAAATGTTCTAAATACATACTAAATTAAAAAAAACAAACATTATGCATTTTATATAATTTGTTCAAAGAAAAAGCAAAAGGGAAGTCGCATTTAAGAAGACAAAGAAAACACAAATGACAAATTGGACTTCATTTTATACTATTTCGACTCACAATCCTCGATCTCATTATAATTTCGTCCTTCAACAGTAAAAACTTTTATACGAATGAATCACATGCACGGCGTTTATTTATTTAAAGAGCTGACAGACTTACAACTATTCATCATTATTAAAGTCCTCAAATATACAGAACAAAGGAGCGAAACAGACATAAAATATACAGAGTAAAAGAGATAAATTATTAAAACACAGGATGAAGTAAAATCACGACTTCCACAAAATGTTCTGTAAATAAGAAGATTGTAAAAAAAATGAACATAGAACAAACGAAGGCATGTCCACTGGATTGAATAAAATTTTACGAAATAGCAGCCCAGGTTTTTACAAATATATATTAATTAATTTATTTAAAATAATTATTATTAACATTGGAGAAATTTTAACAAATCAATTTAAGAGAATTAATTTATGTTTTATTTAATGAGTAAACATAATTTTGTTGTGGTATGAGATTCATGACCTAAATAAAAGGAAGGAAAAAAAAAAAGTAATATATAAAAAAAAAAGTCAATTCCTACTTTTTTTCACTCTATTGTAGAAAGTCCTTTATAAACAATTTTCATTAATTTTTTTAAGTTTATCTGGCACCATCTATTGGTAGATAGATGCAACTTAAATCTAAAAAAAACCAAAATTCATTAATTCAAATTTAATTAATGAATTAATATTTGACAAAACTGTATTAACATCAAGTGTCATTTCACTACAAGTTCAAAAAAGTGTATTTGAACTCGAGTGGATGAATAAAAGTATTTTATGAACGATTGAAAATTTCAACAAGATATATATAGGGAAAGTGGAAAGGCTAATAGAAGGAATTGAATAAGAGTAAACTATATAAATGATTTATTATTAAAATAATCTAAAACAATGTTGTTTCTTATTCAACTTGCGACCTCAATCAACTCTAGCCTTTGACCTAACCTAGCTTGGCTAGAGTCTCTAGCCAAGCTTCAGATTCTAAGATTCCTGATGGTGGCATGGATGTTTTGTAAGTGGTTCTGAATTCACATTTAACTGTAGGTCTCTATCAAATTATTGTAAAATGTGCCACCGTATGTTGATCGTAGACAGACAAAAAAAAACAAATCTTATCCCACTTGTTACACAGTAACACTTAGACCGAATCAAGAAACCGTGTGGACTCATTTAAAACAATAATTAGTGTTATCGAGATCCACAGACAATAAATATTCTTTAAAAAAGACGAAAAGGGTTTTTTCTTTTTTGTTGAAAAAAGTTGATAAAATGGGCCTTTCTCAGAAATCCAGTTGCCTGTATCGCATTTTAAATTGATTTTGGACTTCTAGAAAACAGGAAATGGACATTCTTTGTTTCAGCAACTATAAATTGCACTTGTCATGCATCTGTAAAGTAGGATTTTAATGTTTAAAATTTAAGCTCAAGAATAGAACTTTGATTTTTCTTTTTTAATGCAGCTGGCAAACACTTAGACAGCTTAGTCTTGGATGCCTTAAGGCAAACGCAGCACAGACGTTACTCACTTTGCATTACCCAGGGGGCGCGTGTAATTTGAAGATAAGCCACGGACGCGGAGTAATGCCCTACGAATCCTATTAGGACTGGGACCACAGTTTAAGGATTCGAACCACTACAACCACCCATGGCACCGCCGGGACTCGAACCCGGAACCTGTGGTGCCGAGCGCCAGAGCGCTAGCCACACGGCCATTCAGGTCATGAGACTTTGATTTGATTTGTTATATTTCAGATCTTGGTATTATCAAAATATGACAAAAAAACCGAATAATTAAAGATTTTAAGCATTTTAAATAAATTTACAGATATGGTGTCGCCTGGAATGCGATGCCATAAAACAATATGGATTGAACCAAATTTGTTAAAAAATTGATTTATTAAAAGTGGAACACTTTATTATCACGCTATTATATTTTACAAAAGTTTAAATTGCGTTGTAACTTTACTATATTTCAGCTAATTCTAAACTATATTTGAGCTACATTACTGCTACTGGGATGAAAAAGTTTGGATTGATTGACGTTTATATTACCTCCCCACTTCGCAATTTATAGATACAAAATAATAGTTATAAGTGTATTTTGGAACTTTTTAACTCGCTGATCAGCTTTATGGATAATGTCTGGCAATAAAAGATGGATTTCTTTAAATGCAGAATCATCGTTATTATTAGAATTTGGATTTGACTCATCATGAGCTACAGGAAATGAAATGTTTCTTCTTTCATACTTTTTGCTGCTCAACGAAAGGAAATTTATCTTTCTAAAAAAGTAAAGCCTCTGGAATATTCTCACTTTCTCTCCGTCAGTTAATTTTACTTTTATGACCCTTTAATATCTAACTGCTCCCTGGAAAACTTCTACTACGAGTTCTAATGGCCAATTGAACTGCTTTTCAACAGTTTCAGAATGCCAATGCTAGTATAGATTTTGACTCGTGATTTTAATATTAATATAGTTACCACGTTTAACTGAATCTTCTTCTTCATTGGCACAACAGCCCCATGGTTGGCCAAGGCTATTTATCTACTGACAGATATCGAGACAGGAGTTGTTTTTAAGGGGAGTTATTTTTCTTTTCCAGCCATATATTCAACGTTCTACAGTCATATTAAACCGGGAACTACGGTTTAAAGTGAATTCAAACCACTACAAACATCCCTAGCACCGCTGGGAAATCGTATCCCAGACCTGGAAACATGTGGCCTCGGGTGCCAGACCGTTAGTCACTCGGCCATCATTCCCCAAATTTAACTGATTAGTATTATTGAAAAGGCTAATTTAATTGCTATATAAATGTTAATGATTAAATATTTTCAAATATAATATCTAAAGCGTGGTTGTACTTTTGAAAGTTCACTTAATTATCATTTGTTTCTTTACAAATATTAAATATGCTTAAATATGCTTTTTGCTTTTTGCTTAAATTTTAAAAGCAGTGATGCAGTCTAATTGGGTATTATTCATGATTCAAAACGATACATTTATTAAATATACTAAATAGTGTTGAAAGTATATTTCACTTCTAACCCTGTTTATTATGATACTTAAAAATTATACTTGTATAATTTTATTTATTACTTGATATGATTTCCCTACTGTTATTCAGTACTACCCAAAAGACATTACCGAAATAAACGCATGTTGTTCCTGATAGTAACATTCGTTAATTTTAAATAATAATTACTTTCGCAAATGATTAAATCATTCGCATGTACAAAATTTCTCTGGGAGAATGTAAACTTAATTGTTACACAAGAATGTGCGTAAAAATTCTTCTCGGATATAAATCACAGAGAACTTTTCTGAAACTGAACATCTGTTTCATGTAAACAGATAGGTTACTTCAAAAATCGAACCAAACATTAAAGCACTTACCAAATTAATGTAATGACATGCATTAAAGTCCACTTGCCAAATCTCTAGGACATAATATTTTGAATACGATAACGATAATTGCTTTTTTATACCTATTATTATTTTTAAATAGCTGATTATATAGTGCTATTTCTGAAACATTTGTTGAATGTTGGATCGTTAATTAACGTTTTATAAAAAGTTTTCTTATGGTTCAAGTCATATCTTAATCCTTCAACGAATCATTTTGAATAATAGACTATTAAAAAACTAAATATATAAATTATTATTGTTACCTTTAATATATATTTAACTTTAAAAAATTATAATTTCTACATTTAACCAATTCTGCTAAAAAATTAAATTAAATACTTCCTTGTAAATCAAAAGAAAATTTATGAATTTATATTTTTTATTTAAAATTTTTATTTATTTAAATTTTTATTATTAAATGTAAATTTATATTTTTTTATAAAATTACAATATACTTCGATGCTTTTAATAATTTACAGCGTTGACGATAATACATTGCTCAATAGGGAAAATAAAATCCCTTTAAAACTTAGTTTTTGAATTTTGGGTTCCACCCTCTCCGTATTAAGAAGGGAAAAATATGCTATATCTCACCTTAATGCTTTGTATAAATAAATTCAACAGTATTATAATTTCTATACATACCCGACTCGTGGCTCAGTAGCAAAGTGCATTAGTGTAGTAGTATCAGTATCAGTAGCATTGGGCTGAAGTTCAATCCTCTGACGGCGCTATTGTAAAACACTGTTTCAAAAAACGAGGACACTCGATGGCGTTTGTGAGGGTTCAGCCTTCTGCCTTGTTAGTCGAACTGTCAGGTGGGGAGTTTTCCAGGTTTACCCATACTACATGACGAAAACACGTAGAAGAAATGAATAACATAGTGTTATTTCTGAAACACTGTTGGATGTTGGATTTTTAATTAATGTTTTATAAAAAAGTTTTCTTATGGTTCAAGTCATAGCTTAATCCTTCAACGAATCTCATTTTTAATAATAGATTATCGTAAAACTAAATATATAAATTAATATTGTTACCTTTTGTTGTTAAGTTTTTTTTGGTGGTTCAAAATAAACCAGCTCTCTTTAATTTTGACTATTTTTATTACACATACTAGGAATAATTAAAAACTTTGTGATATTTACAAATTAATAGTAATGCCACACATTCTAATTTTTAATGCCATAAAACTTCATTTCTCTCAATATACCTCTCACACCTTTAACATTACCTCTCTTTTGCTTTCCAGAACAGCTCTCAAACTCGCACTTCTTTCGCCCAATTCATAGCGTCGCAGCGCCCTCTAATGATCATTATTTCATTTTTTTCCGCATGAATCATTTTTCATCTTTTTTTGAATCATTCATTCATCTTTTTCTGCATATAAGAAAATGTGGGGTAGTAGCTTCTCTAAAAATCCACCCGGAAGGCCAAGTTTCCACCACGGAACCAAGTCAGAATTTTACCTGGTGCTGCATCACAACAGAAGCTGCCACCCTTTCCCTCCATCCATGAGTAGATTATTCATGAGATGTTCGTCCCGCTCTGCAGGACTCTGAGGGTTTAGACACAACAGCAACGGCAATTTTTATACTCCTTTTTGTTGATTTTCCCATTAGTCATACATAAATAACAAATTTTAAATTTATTTAGATAAAAAGACATTTTTTATTTAATTATATGCACATTGAAAGTGCAGTCAAGTAAATAATAAATATTCAATTTCCCCCTGCTCAAAAGTTATTAATTATTTTATGTAATTAATAATCATTTTAATGTGCCACAGAGGAGAAAATAAAAAAGAAAATTTGTTTTGAGTTCTTGAATTGTTAAGATAATATTTTATATTTAGAAGCAAAAATAAAAATAAATAAATAATTGTAATAAATAAAAAAATAAATGGCTATTACTGAGTTTAGATATGGGTACTTTTTGATTGCCCGTTAAGTCGTAATAGCACCATTTTCGTACTTTTATAAATTCGTTAAATTATCTATTTTAGTGATAATTTTAATATAAAATTGTTTATTAATTATCTTCAAATTGTTTGTGTATGGTTTATCAGTATCATATTTCATTAGTACTTCATCGGATGTTGTGCACATACTCAAATAAATAGTAACAACAACAAAAACAAAAAATAGTCATAAAATAAAATAAAATATAAATTTCAAATAAATAATTCTTGTACTTTTTGGCATGTCTTATATATGATGCAAGTTTTGTATGTTAAAATGATTTAAACTAAGCCATTAAAATCATTTTACATATTGCTTGGATGTTATTATGATATATTAGGAGTATGGAAATAAAGGTTTGTCGCTTTAAGGTAATTTTTCGCACAGTTTAGGCTAATTAGACCGGGTCTTACAGTTTAACGTGGATTCTGAACAACTCATAAAACATGAATACCCTAGCCACGATTCAAATATAAAGCCTGTAGTATGGCAATAAATTGTGTGTATCAACAGTAAAAGAGGTGTCTGGAGGTTCGCACCTATGCTTTCTTCCTCAAACCCAATGGAGGAACATTCCACTCAGCATACTATGCACATTCTAAGTTTAGATGTGGGTAATTTTGGTTCTGTATGATTGCCCATTAAGTCGTAATCGCAACGTTCTCGCACATTTATTAATTCCTAAAATTTTATTAATTATTAATTATTATTCAACATAATTTTAATATTTAGATAGTTTATTAATTATCTTCAAATTGATTGTGTAGGATTTATCAGTATTACATTTCTTTAATATTTTATCGAATGTTTATTGTCCATGCGCAAGTAAACAATAGCAGCAACAAAATACAATCATTGAGCCACAACAGCAATGAAATTACAAAGCTTCTTAAAGAGAAGGTACTTAATGGAAAAATCTGATACACGATAAAGAACTGCCTTGTAATTCCACCTAAGTCCAAAGTATTTCTAAGAACAAAAATATATAAGCTCGCCATCAACGGAACAACAAGCACTTTTTGCTGACAAAGTAGCGAGTGAGTCATGAAAAAAAAATCTATTTAAGAAAATGAAAAACCTTTTAAGAAAACATTTGATTATCCCTTTCAAAAAACACAAAATACTTTTTTAAATATCTTTCAAAAACTTTGATAAGCAAAAAGTAAAATAAAAATATGTTTTAAAGAAACATATTAAAATGAAGAATATTGCCATCATAATTTTTGTCAATTTGAAATATTGAACCGATTTATATTTTTTATTTCACTTTTTATTTTGCATTAATTTAAAAAAAATACTTATTGTTATTTTATACTCATTCTCAGCGAGTATAAAGTAACTAGTAACAATTTTTTTTTTGATTTAGAAGAACGTGCACTTAGATCCTTTTTATCTCTAGATGGGCAGTTATACAGCAGATTCAATGTTACCCAAGTTGCACCACTGTGTAGGGGATTCTTCTACCCTGCCCCCACAGTGTGTCCCTGCAATTTTTGAATTAAATTCCCTAAGGAATTACTCCATTGCTGCTGCTCTTAATGATGACCTCTACAGATTTAATTTACCAATCTATGACATATAAAGGAGCTGTACAAGTTATATCGTCTTTTAGTTTTGAATCGTGCCTCCTTTGACACGAAACGACTGCCTTATCCATTCTAAAGTCCTTCTTCTTGGTTTGCCTCATATGCCACTTATGTATCATAGGACCGCCCACCAATTGGTTAAGAGAGGAGGATAGTGCCTTCGGGGACTTTTAGGGATAACTGGCCAATATTTGCTTGCTTATGGAAAGAAGAAGTGTAGTAAAGAAAGAAATGTAGTAAAGAAAGTTCCTACCAGGCAGCTAGACTGTCAATGTGAGAAACATTAACACATATTGTCACAATTGCCATATTGTCTCCTTGGTTTCTGCAAACAGGCACTACACCAATGCCCCAGCGGATTCGAACCTCATCCTGCAGGCTAATTGCCACGATTCGACTCCGGTCTCTTTTAAGTTAACTCTTAATTAAATGCATAGAAATTAATATCATCATCATCATTGGTACTCCAGCCCTGAAGGGCCCTGACCTACTTCAAGATTTTGCGCCATTCCATACGACTGGTTGCCCTTTGTTTCAGTTAGTAACACTGAATGTCTTCAAGTTCTTCTCGACTGATCTCCCCATCTTATTATTGGTCTTCCTTGGGTCTAGATCCACTGTGGGTTCCCTTAAGCAGTCTTGCAGTCCATGATCTAGCCATTAAATTCCTCCTTCTCCTTATCTTAGTAACAATATCTAATTCCTTATAAAATTCATATGTTTCTTTATTTGTTCTAATTCTCCACTTGCCATTTTTCATATACTGCTTCAAAACTGTTTCTCAAGATCTTTCTTTCCCGTACTCTCAACCACTTTTAAGCACACTTTTCTCAATGTCGATGTCTCAGATCCATACAAAACAATTGGTCTGTTAATGACTCTGTATACAAGAATTTTTTATTTTCTATTTAGGTAAGAGGAACTTAACAGCCTTTGTAGTGCATAATAGCTGACAAATTTAAATAGTCATTTGATACTTATATACATTTTTTCTTTCTCCATTTAGTGAGTGGATCTCTTATGGATCATCCCTGGAGCCTTTCATTTCAGATTATATTGTTTGTTAACGTTGTAGACATCGACATGACGCTTTCAATATAAAATAATCAATATACCTAAACAACATGGGCTAACGTGTAGAAGAGTAAATGTCCACAAATGGTAAAAAGATTTAGTACCCCATAGGAAATTTAATTTATTATATTAAAATATCAAAATGTATTTATTCTTTATATCCTTTTTTTCTAAATAATTGTGGAAAATATTGAGAATTTAAGGGAGTCATCCCTGAAGCCTTTCGTTTTTAGATTATAGCACATCACACGATCGTTTTAGATCACACGACCCTTTCGTTTTAGATTATAGCTAACGTTGAGACATCGATATGGCACTTTCAATATAAAATAATTAATATGTCTAGAAAACATGGGTTTACATGTAGAAGCGTAAATGTCCCCATATGTAAAATTTAGCACCCCATATAAAATTGAAATTATTATATCAAATGATCCAAATATATTTATTCTTTATGTACATTTTTCTACATAATTGGAAAAAAGTCATTATTTGTTATCAAGTAATATGTTTTCAAGGGGCCTGGTGCCACAGGGTTCGGTTCGAGTTCTGGTGGTGCCATGGATGTTCGCAGTGGTTCGAAATCCACTTTAAAACGTAGTTCCCGGTCTTATATGACTGTAGAGCATTGGACATAGGGCTGACAACCCTAGTCCTTAAAAAGAAAACATCTCATGTTTGGAAATTTGCCAGTAGGCAGACAACCTTGGACCCCATGGAGCTGTTACGCTACTGAAGAAAAATATGCGTTCAAAAAATGTAAGGAAATAATTTCGTCATAGTCATCACAATCAGTGCTCGTTGAATATAAAAAAAAAGATAATTTATTTTCTTTGGTTTAATTAAATTGTTATTGAGAAAAACAACAATATCTAAATTACCTTTTCTGTTATAGTTTCCAAATATCCCGGCATTACGAATTAATTTTTAAACAAAAACTCTTTCTTAAAGAAAAATTCTGAAATCTGATTAGAATATATTCTTTTTCTCTTTTTACTGCATATTTTTAAATAAATAAGAACTGTCTTCCTTAAATCAAAGGTAATTTTAAAAAGCAAATTTGATTGAAATCTGTTTCCATCAAAACTTAACGACGATAAACACAGTTGCAAAAGCATTTTCAAATGAAATGATGTTAATAACAATTCTTTAATTTT
Source organism: Caerostris extrusa (assembly GCA_021605095.1). Lineage (NCBI taxonomy): Eukaryota > Metazoa > Arthropoda > Arachnida > Araneae > Araneidae > Caerostris > Caerostris extrusa. The sequence continues at coordinate 151,209 of BPLR01012408.1, forward strand.
TTTTATTTTCCTTCTATCAAACAATATTACAATACTCCCTGGAAAACTATAACTTCCATTTACTTTAATGAGTTCAATCGATATTCAAATAATTCTGCAAATAAGGAATAAACCTAAGTGGACTGAAATTTTCGGATCAACTTCCTTCTGTTGCTGAAAAGTATTCCGCATTATTCATGAGCTGTACGCTCCAAATTTAAACTGAAGTTATTATTAGATTGAAATAATATTAAGTAGAATTCATGCATCCCTGTTTGGCATAAGGGACCATCGTTATATTTACATTTGCACTTTGATTTACGAAGTTAATTTAAGTTTAATCGTAGTTCACATCGGAAAACCCCTAACAATTGTAATTTAGCCTTGTATAATTTAAGTTAAATGTAATTAAAATGATGATATGAAATATACAACTAATCAAAACTTATTATATTTTAAACTTTCATATCTGGAGCCTAATGGCCGAGTGTCTAGTGCTTTGGCGCTCGGTGCGACAGGTTTCTGGTTCGAGTCACAGCGGTGCTATGGATGTTTGTATGTTTTTGGAATACACTTTAAGTTGTAGATCCCTGTCTAATATGACTGTAGAGCGTTGGGGTAGGGTTGAAAACCCTACCTCGTAAAGTCAGCGTCACGAAGCCAGGTCAGACTTCTACCTACGGGTGCACCATCACAACAGAAACTGCCCCATCTTCCTCCTTTCCTGAGACCATTCGGGTTCATTGGACTTGGTTTAAAATTTTGATATCGACTTTATAAGATATTCCAAAAAAGCTTTGTTACATTAAAATTATTATTGTTTAAAGATTAAGAAAAAATTTAATTTTTTTGAGAAACGTATTTTATTTGCAATTCAATTCATCAATTAGTTTCATAAGTATAAAACGAAATATTTTTAGTTCAATAGTATAGAATCGGAGTATGTATTTTTTAAATCCAATATCTTATTTTAAACTATACAAAATTTTTGAATTCATTTTATCGTTCAAAAAAAATTTCAACAAAGACATGAATAAAAAGAAATATTTTTACCCTTGTTATTTAGTTTTAAATTAAAATATAAACTTGCTATTATCCTCCCTCTTCACCAATATTAACATATAAGTACACTCATTAATACTAGGTTTAATTAAAAATTTTAATTGAAAAAGTAAAGAATATCGTAAATTTACTAAAAACCTCAACATTTATTACCTCATAATAATTTTAGAAATTATTATTTTAGAAATAATTGAAGCTGAACGAAGTTTATAATTTTTTATACTTTGCAATGTTATGAATATTATGCACTATGACCCCTATTCTAATTAAGGAAATTCAAAATTTCTCTACTAAATCATGAGAAAATTGAGCAAAATAAAATTAGCAAACATTATAAAAAAAATTTAAATGTCTAAAATACTTACAATGTATGGAATTTTTTCGTCTGTAATTTTACCGCTAGCATTAAAAATACTTTTATGAACACAATAAGAATAACTATTATTTTGCAAATTTATTATTCGTTATAATTTACTGCTATACTTTAAATTTACTTTCTTTAAATATATTATTCGTTATTATTAGTTTACTATTCGTTATAAATTGATTTTTAAACATCAAATACCTGATTACATTAAATAAATATAATCATTTTGATAATACATATTGCAATAAATTATGATAATGCACTTTTCATTAAAAATTTAATTATGATAATGCACATTAAAAAAATGTAATCATTTTGATAATTAAAAAAAAAATGTAATCATTTTGATAATACACTACATTAAAAAATGTAATCATTTTGATAATGCATTATTACAATATGAAAAAATTTATCTCCTTAATTTTTTAAAATTCTTTTGTCAGCAAAAATTTAATTTAGTAATTTATAACTGTAATATTTCCCTAGAAACCAATTATTTTATTATCATTATACTATTGTATTTTATTACTATTAATACCATCATATTAAAAGTTTTTATTTGAAATAATGAAATTATTTTTAAGCAAAACAGAATATTAAATAAATACCAAATTTTAACGTTATCTTTTGAAACTGTGGAATATTCATGAATTTTTTTAATGCTTTAATTTTACTTTTGAATTGTAAATATGATCTGCTTTTTTTCTGCCATGAATTTTTCAGAAGCATGTGCATAAATTCCTAATAGGATTGAAACATAAAGTGCTTATTTTCTTCCCTTTCAAAGTAAATAATAAGCTCTCGAGTATTTAATTTCTCTTTACTTTTAAAATATTTTCTTAGTCTCTGAACAAAACAGAATTTTTCGAGATCCAACTTGATAAATGTACATTTTTAATTCAAATTTGAAAGAATTCAGCTTTAAAGTGTTTATCATTTATTTTTTTAATCCTTTAATAAAAACTGAACAGCTTAAATTTCAAAATTATATTATATTTGAGCATTATTGGTTAATGCCTTACTTACATAATGAGATTTATGACGAGGTTTTTTTTTGTTTTGCTTATATTGGTTTCTTTATTTTTTATTTATAAATTAAAAGAATATTATATAATTAATGTGTTTTTTTAAATACATTTATTGTACATTTTAATATATTGTTTATTCTAATTAATTTGTCAAAGGTTATTGCATTTGCAAAAGAAAAACGCTAGTGGATGATATCAATGTCACAGATATTTTTTTAAAGTTAAATTTTGTTTGCTTTATAAAATAAGATTTATCATTTTCTATGAGAACAAAAAATAGCATATAGAAATCATAAAATACATACACTTAAATGATAATTCAAAAGGCTTTTTAAATTTAATATTGTACTTTTGTTAAAGTAAACTATTAATGCTGATATTTATATTTTTTTTCAAGTTTTACGGTTAAATTTAAAATTAAAATTAATTTTTTCGTATTGCATGCACAATACGAATTAAAATTGATTAGTAAATCAAGAAGAACTCTTTGTTTAATAAAAATGATTTTTAAAACGGTTTAACTGGGTGTAGTTGGGGTTGAGATACTTGAGGCACAGGTTGGAGAACTCACAGATTTATTACACACCGCACAAACACTACTCATATAAATTAAGAATTGTTTCACCGAGGCGAGAAGCGTTGAAGATTCATGCGGCAGGCACCCTTTTTTTCGACCCTTCACAGCGAAACGTCAGAAATAGCATTACGCCTAGTGAAGTTCAGCTTGAGTTGAAAGTTGGTCAACTTGAAGCAGTGGATGTCAAACCGGTTTCAAGCGAACGTGGTGAGGTTAGTGATTGGTCAGCGCTAAGCGCCTCACGCCCTCAGTGGGAACGAGCCTTTAGAAGCAGACAGTATTTAACTCATTTAAAGATAGATAATTATAGATTCGTGGAAAGACCCCACTTCTAAACTGAAAACTGAAACCTCGGATACGCGCAGGGTTCGCGAAATATACTTCCTCCCGGGTAAGTGCTGTAGGCCAACTAATGCGTCGGGAGGCGCTAAATATATTTTTGAATGAGATGTTATAAACAAAACGTTTCTCAGATTACACTGCACTTCCTCTCGGGTGTGAGTCTGAGGCCGACTGTCATTTTTTCTTAAACTCCAAAGGGGGGGTTGGCTCTCTTACCAGTGTATACAAAGGAAGCTGATTGCAACTATATAATTTACTTTATTTTAAATATATTATAATTTCGGCGATGTCGTATAAGATTCAAAATTAAATAATACAGCTAAGAAATTTTTTATTTGTGTAATTCTAGAAAGAAGAAATTATTTTGATTTCTTATATAAATGTCATTATTTTGTATTAGACCTCAATAAAAAATGGTACATTTAATATCAAGAACTTATTCGAAATAAATTTAACATCTAAAAGTTTTTATATTAAAATTTTAGTTTTTTTATATTTGAAGCATTTAACTAATTTTCTGCTTGTTTCACAGTAGATGACAATATTTGATCATGTACTTCCAAAGATTTATTATGCTATTTAAAATAGTTATAAATAAATTATTAAAATAAACACTTAAACAATGCATATAGCTCAAACATTTCTCAGAATTACGATTTTATTACAATAAGTAAATAATTGGAATTCTAATTCTATTATAACAAAACTCATTTGATTTTTAACTTTAATATCGTACGCTTATACATAAATTTGTCATCGATAGAAAAAAAAATAATTTAATCTTTATTATAATTTTGATAAACTGCAAATATATTGCTTTAAAATATAATGCAGTATAACACTTTGCAATAGAAGAATAAATAATGATTATTTAAAAATTAATTTCTAACTGAAAAAGTACTTTGGAAATTACAGATTTAATTTTAAAAATAAATAGAATAATTTTTATTAAATAAATAGGATCCGATTGAAAAAATATCATTATTTGTCTTTATAATTATACACAATAAATAAAAAAGTATATTGCAAAACTTTAATGTAATGTTTAAAATCAAACATGTTTCCATTCCTAATAAAATGTAATGAAAATATAAAAGTTATAAATTCCTTTTAATATATGATCTTACATTATGCATTATATTAATAGTTTATATTAATGCTTTATTTTTTAATAGTATTGTATGCATTTCAGTTAAACAAATATATTTAAAATTTTCAAATTAAAAATAAGGCTGAATTATTTTTATTCCTCCTGTAATAAGTAATTGTTCTAATTATTCTGCTTGTTTAATTTTATTTAATTTAGGTCAAATTATTTTATTTGCAAACAAATTAATTTTGAAATTTATTTAGAAAGACTTATTAAAATAGTTTTCTCATTAAAAAAAATAATATAATATTTTTGCAATGTTTTAAATGAAAATTACAATTACTTTTAAAATGTTTTTTAATTTTTATCAAAAAACTCAATTTGAATATTGTTTATTAAAAATTCCATTATCATCATGTTTTTCGTATAATCAATTGTTGTATGAAATTAAGAAACATAAGCTACTTTAAAAAATTTTATGAATTAAAATTTTATTAAGGTATTATGTAAAATAATTAATAAAATTTTTATTTATAAAATATAAATATATTTATATCATTATAAATTTTAGTTATAGATATAATTTTTATTTTATAAATTTATACTTATAACATTTTTAAAAAAAAATTTATTTTAAAATTTTATTAATTATTTAATAATTAATTATGTAAAATATTTTATATTATTTTTTTTACTTGAACTCTGTGAAAAATTTTTTTATTTAAAATTATTCATCATTTTGACTTTGCTATCTGTTATTTCTTCAATTCTTTCTTTCTTTCATACAATTTATTCTTAAGCTATTCAAACTCTTTTTTTACTTATTTAAAGAAAGTTCAAATAATTTTACCTTTTGCAGAAAAAAAAAGGAAACAAATTTAACTATTTTGCATTTCCTTTATTAAAGTATTTTCACAGAGCATCTCTTCTTTTTACAAATCAAAAAAAAAATAATACACATCTTTTAAAGGCTTTTTTATAAACATGTCTTTGATGAAACGAACCATCTTTTGCTGATCTAATGCTTCTTATCACTACCTGCATTATCTTCATCGAAGGACATATTTTCAGTAAATTTTCAATGGCTCCAAGAACTGAGTAATAAACCATGGATCATCTCCCTTGCGTCTTTGCTTCTCGATCCGTTATCACCATTGTCGCCTGAAGCAATTGTGGGAGATGGGGGCTGGAGCCATGCTTCCATTCATGAAGTAGTTGAAGATGGATGGCCAAGACAGCAGCGAAGATAAGCGTCAAAGGTAGAACTAACCCCAGGAAAAGTGCCAGAGGTTCAGCTTTCAGTTTTGCCAGAATGCCAGTATCCTTATCTTCACCTTTCATGGCATTCATAACTGCTAGCATATCAGTTGGAAACATCCAAGGTCCTGGCATATCAGCGTCTCCTTTCCAGTCTCCAAGAGACGGTGGTGCACTTTTGATTGACCTTTGGAGGAACTGTATCTCTGATCAGGCAGGAAATCAGCAAAGGAAGTTGGTACTTTGGACTTGGATTTGTCATTTTGGTCATCATCTTCTCTGCTGTCGACTGAATAGTATGGCTTGCTTGGGGAAGCATATTCTCCAGGATTGATGTATATTTCGGGATGGTTATCTTGATACCACCGGGCTGAGCGTTGGATAGAGTCTGTACCATTTTCAGTTGCAGTTAGATTGTTGGCGAAGGCATTGGCGAATATACTTGCCAAAAGCAATAGAGTCGAACTGAAGATAGGAGACATGGTAAAAAAATTTAAAAACCCAAAGAGTGCGTTGCTGTTGGCTTTGAAGGCCGTCGAAATTGTGAAAGTATCAGAGCCCAGTTCACTTATAGTCGTAAATCCTCAAAAGCAACAATTGGGAGGGAGAGGTCCTATTTTTTTTTTTTTTTAAAAAAAAAAAAATTCAACTTGGATTAGAGCAGTGATCAATTCTGAAAGAAGCCTTTTGATTTAAGGCCACTCCTCCCAATGACAGAAAGACTGCTTGTCTTCTAATTTGAAAACCATAAAAACATGCTTCATGTAATTCTTAGATTTTTATTGTAATTCCGTTTCCATAAATGCACTCATGCTTGATGGATGTTAAAGAACAATAAATAGTTCTTACGAAACATAATACAATGCGTTTAATATTTTCAAGAACCAAAGAGACATTCGTCGAGGATACTTGTTTGACCGAAGCCATGAATGATTTACGACCTCTTCGGTCGTAGTATCTTGATACTTGACTTCGGAACTGTTATATAAATCAATCTGATTTCCTTGTTCTATTACATCAAAATTCTTACGGTTGCTGATCTATTACCATTTTTCAATGATCAATTTACCGAAGACCTGAAGCATTGAAAAAAAAACATATGTAATGATTTATGGGAATATTTTCTTTAGTAATTTTTTTAAATCACTGATTACAAAGAGATTTTATAAAGAAATTATGCACATTTAGATATAAAACATTAAATAATGGAACCTCTAGCTTTTTCAAAAAGAATGCATTTTAACAGAAACATTTCAGGCTTTTCAAAAGTCTAATGTTTATTTTGTTATATTTGATATTATGTTAATTTTTTTATAAAGAAATTTAAAAAATTCATTCATTAAAATGTGTAAAGAATATTAGAATTAAAATTATCAAAAGTTAAAAGATTTACACACTACAAAATTTTTTTAAAATATAAGATTTTTGATTGCAATGAAAATCTAAAATATTTTAATATTATAAGAAATTTAAAATAATATAATATTATAAAAAGTCTAAATTATTTCTATAATATTGTATTATAAGAAATTTAAAATATAATATTATAAGAAATTTAAAATATAATATTATAAGAAATTTAAAAATATAATATTATAAGAAATTTAAATATAATATTATATAAAAAATTTAAAAGAAAAAAATATAATATTATAAGAAATTTTAAAATATTTTTTTTTTATTTATAGCAACTTAAAAAAAAGACTAATATTTCGATTTATGATAGCCATTTGAAAAATTTTTACAAATCGCCTACCTATGTTATTGAGAAAATACATACTAGAAAGGAAATAAATACTTTCTACATAAATGTACATTTCTTTGAAATGAATATAGAAGTAAACCAAAATAACTCCTCAAATATACTTTACAAAGATTTTTTTTGTTAAAATAGTAATTTCGTTGCAATAAGTAATATTTTCGTACTTTATATCTTAATACGAACACTTCATAATTTCCCAACAGAATAAGTTCTTTAAAACTTTGGAAATCATAAAACTATCTGGGTATCTGAAAATGGATGCAATATTTTCTAAAGAAAGCAGTACATTTTCAGAATTTTCTAAAAATTTGAACTATTAAAGAATAATCTTAATTTATTTCTACAATGCAATATATTTATTCGAACATTTCAACTTTATATTAAAAATTTGTAAAAGGAATTCAAGTATTTCTGATTAAATATTTTATTCTAAACTATTTTCATTTTATTACTATTTCATTTTTTTTTTTTCATTTTATTGTTTCTTGTATATTCCCATGCTAAAACATTAGATTTAAATTTTAACATCATAACAGTCTTATTATTTAAAAGAATACTAACTTATGAAATTTAGGTGTATTACAAATTCTTTTAAAAAATTAATTTTTAAAAATAATGTCTTCAAAACAATCCTGTGAAAAACATTTATCCACCTAATATAATTGACTCGAGATATAAAATAATTAAAATAATTTTTTAATCATGCTGTGCTCCGAAGGCGTTTGGGAAACAATATTTGAAATAAATTTATAATTAAATATATATTAAATTTAAATAAAATAAAATAAATAAAATTAAATAGATATATATATATAAATATAAATAAAATAAATAAAGATATATTAAATTTATGCATATTATTTATAAAAATTTATAAATTATTATAAAGAATTGACATTTTATAAAAATCAATACGCGATGCGATAAAAGAAATCTTTTTTCTTCTTTATGGAACAGTAAAATAATTATTTGTATGAAAATAACAGAAAATATACTTTTTTTGGATAGATGTAAGCAATTTTTTTTTACCGGAATTATTGTTTTGCAAAAAGTAATCATTTTTTAAAGATGGTAAAAAATTATAAAATTCATCAATAAATCTGATTGATTTTGTACTTTAAAGGTCGAAAATTGTTCACGTTGCATAAAGATGGAATTGTTTTCAGATTTTATGGTATAGATTGATTAAAATTGGAAAACAAAATTATTTTTTAGGCTTGTTATGCACATTTTGATAATTGAATCAGCATTGATATTAAGTATCTCATATTTATAGATGTATAATTTTTATTTATTAGAAGAAAATGTTCATTGAAAAGCACATAGTAATGTGCACATATCCCAAAGGTTTAAGAAAAGGCATTATCTTATTAGTGTACTAGTTATTCCCGTAAAGTATTTAAGTAAGGTATTTAAAAAACAATAAAATCCTGCGAAAATACTATTTTCTAGTAAAGTTTTTGTAAAACGTACAATCCTAACATGAAATTATTGAAATGGGTCAAAATTTCACGTCTTACAAAATTCATAATCAAACTTTAATAGCGACATTCAATAAATTGTCACTGTGATGAATATTCATATTATAGACAGAGCAAAACTAAAAAAAAAACACTTTTCCAACAAAGTGAACTATATTTTTCTATTGTATGTTTGAACTTCATTTGAATATAATGACCATTGCTATCTGTCTTTTAGCTGAGAAAAATAGATTCAGCATTACTAATATTATTTTGCAACATTTTAATTTGTAAGAAAAGATATCATGATTGAAATTTTTGTAATGTCATGACTAATTATTCATATCATAAATCTACGAAGTCTCTATAACATAAATGTGTTTCAGAATTATATGTATATGTCTATATATCATGATTGAGGATTGTGTTATATATATATATGATGATTGGGTTATATATATATATATATATATAACACAAAAAATTACTATATTTACAAGTCAGAGAACTCGTCAATCTGTTATTAATCTGTTTATTTTAAGGACTTGTGGACAATGTCCAGAGATCGAACTATAGTTTGTATAAAGTTTTTAAAGTATTTTGATATGCAATCCTATTTTTATTTTTATAGCCTTTCTGGTAATATAACTAAATGCTTATGTACTTTTTACATATCATTTGATTTAAATACGCAGTCGTATATCGCACGATTTTATAGTATCTGATTAAAAAAAGTTTACTACCACTCAATTGCAAAAAATATTTACCATAAACTTGAAAACAATTTTACATTAATCAGACAATATTTTTGAAAAAAAGAAACCAAAGCTTTTTCTAGTTAATAATTTATATCACCATGTTTGTAACAAATTTGAACCAGAATTGGTGACATTTAATATTTTAGACTAATTATTAATACTGAGCTGACGAATTTTAAAGAAATAGAAGGCATTTCTTACTAAAAATAAGTTATAACAAGTAATATAAAAAAAAAAAAAAAATTTAAAGTCAATTAATACTTTTTTTTTCACTTTATTGCAGAAAGTCCTTTATAAATAATTTTCATTCATTTTTTAAGTTTATCTGCCGCCATCTATTGGTAGATATACTCAACTTAAATCTAAAAAAAACTAAAATTAATTAATTAAATTTAATTACTGAATTAATATTTGAAAGAAAACTGCATTAACATCCAATGCCATCCACTACAAGTTAAAAAAATGTATTTGAACTTGAGTGGATGAATAAAAAGTATTTTATGAAAGATTGAAAATTTGAACAAGATATATATTGGGAGAGTGTGAGTCAATAGAAGGAATTGAATAACTAATTAAAATTGCATACTTATTTATAAAATTCTAACCAAACTTGGTAGTATCAAGGTCTGCAATGTAATGCCACATTTGAATAAGCTAGTCCTTTTTTTCATAAAATAATAATAAGTGTGTTTATTGTTATTTAATATGACAAATAAATTCTTAATTTTTCCTCCCCAGTTCTTCGACAGTGTGACCATCCTGTTCAGCGACGTGGTCACCTTCACCGAGATCTGCAGTCGCATCACGCCCATGCAGGTGGTGTCCATGCTCAACTCCATGTACAGCATTTTCGACCAGCTCACAGAAAAGCACGACGTCTACAAGGTAATGCACTGCTCAGTGTTGTGTAATAACTGCACTAGTTTTTGCTGTACATAAATTAATTGGTGTGTTAAATGTTTCTTCAATTAATCTCTTTAAATATTTATGGTTGTATATGCTTCTAAATTAAAAAGGCATTAATTTATTTTTTTTACTTGAAAGTCTTCAAGAGAATTTTGTTTTTATTTGAAAATCTAATAGCTTCGTTAGAATCCAAAAATTGTAAGCATTTATCATTTCAATACCACTCATTGGCATTTATCATTTCAATACCACTCATTGGGATTTATCATTTCAATACCACTATCATTTATAACTCATTGCATTTAATTTATCACTCATTTTATCATTGCATTACCACTCATTGTAAGCATTTATAAATTCAGTGACACTCTCTGTAAGCATTTATAAATTCAGTGACACTCATTATAAGCATTTATCACTTAAGAGACACTCATTAAAAGCATTTATCGTTTCTTACCATATCGCTTTTGTTTTTATTAATTGTTGAGTTGATGTTAGAAAAGTAAAAAAAAAAAAATAACCCACCATTTTTTAAAAGAATTTTTAAAAGAAAATTGGATCACATTTATATTGCACATGGAAAAAAATTATAAAAAATGTAAAAAACTAAACAAATTTCTTTGAAGCTATTACCTACCTCTCCTACACTTGATATTTTAGCAATCCTTAATAGGGCCCAGCGTGATTGTGAATCTGGAAGGTGTTTCTCTAGATTCAAACCTCGAAATTCATTAAGTCCCAAAATTATTAAGTAAGTTATTATTAAGGCCCAGCATAATTTAGATCTGGAAAGTGTTTCTCTAGATTCAAAACTCGAGTGCACATTAACCCACCAGGTTATGCACTTGTTCTTAATATAGGCCCAGCATAATTTTTAAATCTGGAAGATTTTTTGCTAGATTCAAATCTCGAGTGCACGTTAGCCAATCAAGTTATACACTTGTTCTCAGTAAGGCCCTGCATAATTTTAAATCTGGAAGGTTTTCCAAATCTCGAGTGCCCATTAACCAATTAGATTATGTCATATTTGTGCTTAATAAAAAATTAAAATGCGCACAAAAATATTCATTGCATCATTAAGATATGATATATGTTTTTTATCACAATCTTTCTTAATTATATAACATAGCATGCAAATGAGCCGGGATTATATGCGATAGAAATTATATGGGCAGGTTCTTACTATTAAACATAAAACTTAGATATAAACCCCAACTATTACTTTATACAGAAGCTAATTTGTGTGAGTAAACCAGGTTCTGCTTACAACTTGATTGACAATGAAGTCCCTGAAGTCCCCATTTGGAGCACTGCCGTCTATATTCATTGGACTGTATTTACTCAATAATATTCATTATTATTTTTAACAAACCCTAGAAAATATCTCGTCAAACTCTGTTAAAAATGTCTTTTAGATATAACGCGTTTATGATATTCATTTTTTTGATTAATCTGAAATGAAATACTTGCATTAAATGAAACTAAATTCTTGTAATGAAATTTATTTTAAATTAAAAGATCTGGATGTAGAAAAAGTTGACAGATTTATATTTGTCAATAGAATTTTGATCAGAATTTTGTAACCAGATATAAATAATTTAGAAAAATATAGCTGTTAGCAAAAAAAAAACTGTTATTTTTTATGTAAGTTTTTAATGCATTATTACAGTTTGGTTACAGTTTAGGCAAAGTTATATGAAGTGTTTTGTTTAAAATATCATTCTTCAGAAAAGGAAACTAAAGTTAAATAAATATTAAATGAAATTAGAAAGAAATACTATTTATATTTAGTGCTTAGTTTTTATAATAGATATATTTGCCTGATAACTGTTATATTTTTTAATGTACCTTGAATTTCTGAATTAAAGTATTTTTTTTAATTATCAACAATTTATTGCATAAAAAAGGAAAATAATTAATTGTTTTTATTTCGTAATAAATAATATTGAGATAAATAATTTTATTTCAAAAATATTGTTTATCAGAAAAATATCAAACAAAACTTATTTAATTTTCACTTTAATTGATGCATAGTAAATAAATGTTTAAAATCATGCAATTTTAAATTCATGATTAGAATTTTGAACTAATAAATTATACTAATAAAATATTTATAACTTGGAAGAAGTTTTTTTTTTTACTTTAATTTGTATAATATTTTGTTTCAGATACTTTGTTTTTAGATACACTCTTTTTTTTTTTTTTTTTTTTTTTTTGCATTTTCAGAAATTCCTTCTAGAATTTATTTTACTTTTTTTTTTTAAAGAAAAATAATTAGATTTTTTTGTTTTCTCTCTAAATCTTTTAGTAAACACAGTTTTTAATATTTTGAATTTAGCAAAACATAAATTTTTCTTTATTTGAACATTTTGTTAACTTCAAACAAAGAACTGTTACTTTATTCAGATATGGATTTTCATTTTAATATTTTTTTACATTACAGTAAAATAACAACAGAAATGTTTTTCTTGTGATATGAATATTTAGTATCTGTATTCTACACTATAGTAATGCATATTTAAATTCCTGTTTTGAGCTGATTTATCATGAAATTATTTTGAAGTATACGATGTGTTTATTTTGAAGTATAATTGAAACAATGGTCGTGAGTAAATTTTTCTTAGCTTAATAACATTTTTCTTTAAGCGTTGTTAATATATATTAGTATTAAAAAAATTGTAATGTAGTATTTGTATAAAAGATTTTATCGAAAGAAAATTTATTTAAAAAAAAAAAAAAAAAAAAGTGCCGAAAAATATTTTGTACAGAATTGCATAGTTAAATTTTACTGAAGCTGTTCAAAATCTGAAATACATTTTAGATCATATTTGATTATGCAATATTCCCAACATGAATGCTTATTAATTTTGATTTTAAATGTAATAATTAAATATATTTAATTAAGATGCCTTTTTTTGTACTAATTTGCTGTTCAACATTATTTATCACTGTTGTATTATTTTGCATTTCATTTATTTTTTAAAATAATAATTTTGTTTTAGAATATAAATAAAGGTAATTTATATTAGATTCTATTATTTGAGAAGACAACTCAGAATTTTCCAATGTATCTATCTATATGTAATTAATATAAATTGCAACTACAAAAGAGAAAGTAATAAAAATTTAAAAAAAATAGCAATTAAAAGAGTACTCCGAGAGAGAGATAATTAAAAATTTGTTGGATTTCAAATTTGTGACTGTTAAATCCAAATGAATTTATTTTTAGTAAAATTTTTATTTTAAATTTCACTACTTAATCTATGGGTCTACATTACTTTCAGAAGCTATATTTTAGGAAGGGATATTTGAAAATATACTTAAAAAGATAGATATTTAGATAATTAAATTAGATATATTTGATATTTTAATTAGATATATTAGATATTTAAATTAGATATAGTAGATATTTTAATTAGATATATTAGATATTTAAATTAGATATTTTAATTAGGTATATACGATATTTTAATTAGATATATTAGATATTTTAATTAGATATATAAGATATTTTAATTAGATATATTAGATATTTTAGTTATTATAATTAGATATTTTAAAAAATCACTTTAGTTTCTTAAAGTTGACCTACAAATCTCTCTCTACGTAATAGATCATGCTGATCTGAAAATAAAAGACTAAAATCACCCTGATTCACTTTTTTTTTTTTGTAAACGAAGTGATTTGTGCACGTGATTTATCAAGCTATTTCGTAGTTAAGAGCAAATATATAATCACAACAGTAAAAGCTAGATACACTAGTACATTAGTGTATAAATTACTACACTTCGGGGCAACCTAAGTTAATCGAACTAAAAGAAAAATCTTTCCGCAGAAAAATATAGTTCTTTAGAAAACAAGTTTATGGAGAAGAAAAATGCTCGCTGAATAAAATATTCAACCCTTTACTGGAGATTTAATTATTTTTCTAACTCATTTTGTCAGATTTGTTAAATTTCCTCGAATTTTAAATATAGAAATTGTTTTTATAAAAATAGCATTATTTATGCTCAATGTTTTATTTTCCAATAGGTGGAGACTATCGGCGATGCGTATATGGTGGTGTCGGGCGCTCCCGAAAACGAAGAACGGCATCCCGAAAAAATTTGTCAGATGGCTCTTGACATGGTGGTTGTCATCGGAGATTTGAAAGATCCTTCCACGGGGACAGCTTGAAGATACGCGTGGGTGAGGAACATCAATTATTGAACATTTATTTAAAGCTAAAAAGCTGTGATATCAAAAACCAATAAAAATTAGAATTAATATGGATAAATTTTTGTAAATTACTTTTAAAACAATCATTCATAATTTTTTTTTTTAATATTTGTTAACATTTTGTAACAGGTGTTGCCTTTAAAACTAAAATTTATTCTAATGCCTTTAATCATTTTTAATAGGTACTCTTTGTATTTATTATATTCTTTTACATTATCGATATATTAGTGAAGCACTAACAATTTATTTATTAATTTTAAAACAATTTTAATGGTGACATTAAATACTTCTTCGACATTTTGCTTTTGGAATTTTTTTTTTTTTTTTTTTTTAACATTTTAAATTATTATTCGTTTCTTTGTTCCGGGTGATGTTTTTTTCCTTTGCAACTGTATTTCCTTCTACACACTGGCAAGGGTGTTACACGTTGGGGTTACATTGTAGTGTGCAGATTGGGCAAGAAGTTGCAAAAGTGCTTCCTCCTACACACTGGTAAAAGAGTCTTTGGCGTTCAGGAGAAATGGTCAATTAGCATAAAGAATTGACACTCGCCTGACAGAATAGCCACTCACCCTGAGAGAAAGTTTATTTCGCGCATACTGCGCATAGCTAAGTATCGGATTTTTGTAGCTAAGTGTCGGATTTTAGAAGAGGAATCCTTTCGTGCATCTGTAATTATATGTCTTTAAATGTGTTAAATATTGTATGTCTCGTGTTTAAGCGGGTATAAATAAAGCTGTGAGTTCTCCAACCTGTGCCTCCAGTATCTCAACGCAACCAGATCCAGTTGCAATCTGCATACTACGCCTTTTGAAAACAATCTTGCACTTAAAGCTGAATTTTTTTAAAATTTATTACTGTGTTGCATTGTTGTTGTTTTTTTTTTTACTTTTTATTTGCTTTATTTAGTTATTACCGTAATTTACCTTAAAAAAATGCGATGTTATTTTATTATTTTTTTACTATTTATTTTACTATTTATTTTATTTATTATTTTAATTTTATTTTATTATTTATTTTATTTATAATACATATATTTATTCATCGTTTATTTTATTTTATTTATTATTTATATTTTATTTTACTTTATTTAATATTAAAATTTACGTATTTTTTATCAAATTTGATTGTTTGAAATTTGTATGAAGGTGTTCACAGTGGGCCCGTTGTGGCTGGAGTTGTCGGCTTGAAGATGCCTCGATACTGCTTGTTTGGCGATACTGTCAACACTGCCTCCAGAATGGAAAGTACGAGCGAGGTAAGAGAACTTTTCTGATTTGTCCTAAGAACAAACAAATTTAAGTTCATTGGCGCGATAATAAATTGTAAATATAAACTTTTTCATTAGTGAGGGATCAGCAATCGAGCCAAACTGTTAAACTTTTTTCCTCCGTAATTTTTAACATTATTCTGAGAAGTAATTTAACTGTATTACATTAACGGAAACGTGTTGGAATTTACGTATCAAATTTCACTCTTAACAACTGGTTAACAGAGTGGGAAATATCCCTCACCAGACTGTAGTGGGACCATGAAGGGAAATGATCCTATAGTGCAACTGTGACGGGGTTGATGGCCGAGTGACTAGTGCCCTGACCCTGTGTTCACACCATTCGAGGTCCCGGCGGCACTATGGATGTTTGTAGTGGTTCGGAATCCATTTTAAACCATAGGTCCCTGTCTCATATGACTGTATAGCGTTCTTCAGCGACACGGGGCCAAGTCACACTTCTATCTGCAAGTGCTCCATCATGATAGAAGCTGTCCCTTTACCTCCATCCATGGAGTAGACTACTCAAGGGATATCCGTCCACACTGAGGGGATAATAGCCTTAGGTGCATTTGGGGATACGTTTAATGTAAGTAAGGGACGGGGTGATGCATAACGAAGGAAGAGAATAATAATTGAAGAATCCTTCATTACATTTAGTGGAAATTGGTTTTAGTGTGGTCACAAATTTGTTAACAGGAATAAAATAAAATTAAAAAAAAACTTGACTAGAAATTGCAAATCACAGTGATTAAAAAGTGTTGCTGATATAAACAGAGTCGAGGATTAATTCATTTATCGCAATGTATTATGCCTATCCCGTTCATTAAAATGATTTCTAATGTTACTGGTAATTGTTTTCATATTGTCCTTCATTTTTTTTCTATGTAAGGCAAGTATTACTAAGGTTAATTTTAATAAGTAGTTTTATAATTTCAGACTCGAAGATGCATTATTTACATTTTTGTTTAGTAGTTTTAAGACGTAGGCGAATTTATATATACAAAAAAAATACAATTTTTTTATCATGCATTTTGATTTGTTAACTTAAAGAAATCCTGCTACCATGAGAATGATGAGTAATTTTCTTTCCTGTAAAAAGGACTATAGGACAACTAAGTTTGGGAAATACTGTTCTAAACTAACAACGTCGCCAAATACAATTGACCACATTGCCTGAATAACCTATTGTCGAACATCCGGCAAGTTAATGACAGTGCAGGGTTCAAAATGGAACACGGTAAAAGAAATCGAATTCCAGTAAATTCCAAATAACGTAGTAAATGGAATAATGGAAGTAAATCCCAATAATGGAAGTAAAGCTGGAAAACTACATTTAGTACGAAATCACCCCATTGATGATAAATTGAGTCACCAAAACCAAGGTTCTCTAAAGTGAGAAATTCCTTTATATATTAATATATTACCATATACAAAAAAAATTGGTGCGAAAAATTTTAATAAAATAATAGTTTAAAAATAGATTTCCGATTTTTAAACAAAAGCAATAATAATAATAACGATAACAAAAAACAGCTTCGCAATACAATGTTACATAGAAATTGCAATAATAGATTCGTTAGTTTTTATGAACAATTCATTGAAAAATTTCAATAGTCTCAATATTCAAGAAATTCATTCAAGTATTATTATGAAGTATTTGATCCTCAATTTACAACATATATGTTAATGGTTAATTGTTATTTTCTTATTGTCCTCCATTACTTTGCATTTGGCCGAGAGCTATAGCGAGCATAGAATCACAATTTTTTTAAACCCGGTCAATGACTAGCATCTGGAACTCTGTGCTAAAGACTTCGGGTTCGAGCCCTGGTGATGTCATGGATGTTTTTAAGGGTTCTGAATCCACTTTAAAATGTAGGTTTCTGTCTAATATCACTGTTGGTTTTAGGCTGGCAACCCTACCCCTTAAAGAAAAAAATATCCCCTGTCTCGAAATCTTCCAGTAATGCAAACGACCACCATGGAGCTATTGGGCCAATGAAGAAGAAGAATATAAATTTTAATAATAATTATATATAATGTAATTTTAATAATATTCTTCACAAAAATTTTTTGAATGATTTACTTATTGTTTTAGTTGATTAAATTTAACAACTTTTGATGTATTGTAAAAAATATTTTAATTTATTTCTCTAAAAGTTTTAATCGTTCTTACATCGATGTAAATTTTTTCCCTTAATTTTCTTTAAAACATTCTGTTAACTTAATTAATATGCATGTTTATAAACGTAACAACATACCTTATTAACTTGTGAACAAAAATAAACTCAGTTTCAAACAGATAAAAACCACTGAATACATTTATGCTTGCAATAAATATATCCTTTTATTTCCCTTGTTATTTCAACCAATACAGGAAATATGATATGAATACAAAATACACCAGAATTTATGAGACTTTTCTGTGTTGAGTAAATCCAGAGTTGGTTATAATATATGAATATAGAGATTACCAGAATACTCAATGCTTCTATTGATTCAGAATTCCCAATTGAATTGATTCCGCATAAGTCTCATGCATCTTTCATTCTCTAATGTTAAACAAAAATAAAATTTCCCCAGTTTTTCTACGATGTTCATCCTACAGTTGTATTATCCGGCAACTATAAATCAAAATCTTAATAGTTGTTTTATTTAAATTAGCCAATGCATAACAGTAATGCAGGCTTTATTGAAATTTATATTCTGTATTTTATAAAGGTAGAATTTTGCCAGAATTTCTAACAAAGAATGAGAGGAATATGTACTTTTTATTTACAATTGGTTAAGTTCTATTGCGTACGTCCTATTTCATAAATCAAGTATGTGTATAAAGTAGTTGTTTGATATCTTATTTGGTTTAATTTTTTTAATTAAAATTAGCAAAAATATATAATAATTTATAATGTTCTGCCAAAGTTTAATCCATTTAAGCATTGATAAATACATCACAGATCTTATATCTATATCGAGAGATCTTTTATATCAGAGTTCTTATATCTATAGAGTAAATCAATAACATAATATTTTTAATTTTCGTTTAAATTAAACCTTCATTTAAATTTAAATTAATGAAAGCATATAATGAGTCCTGGTGGTCGAGTGACAGGCGGCTTCGGGTTTGAGTCGGTTGAACCGGTTTCGGGTTTGAGTGACTCGAATGCTTGTAATGGCTTGGAATCTATTTTAGATAACAACATTTTATTAATACTGCCACATATGTACACATACATATGTTGGAAAATTCGCAGAATAGGGGCCGCTGTGGTTTGGCATCAAAATTCATTTTCATCAAATTCCGCCAAGAAAAGGATTGCGATTGTAAGTGAAGCGAAGTGCAAACATTACAAGAAACATTACCACATTTGTTGACTTGTCGCTCAGTTGGCTCCACAAAAAAGTCGCCAAATCCCAACGACCTCCATTTTGCGATTTGGCCCATATATTTTTGCCTTTTTACTTATATACTCTTTTGAACAAACAAACATTTTTTAGAACCTGTTTATAGAATTCCACGTACTCATCATCGATTATTTTAGTATTTCACAGTCGATAAACATTGACACTTCTTTATATGAAGGAATGCATGTAAATCACTGGGTTCAGGATCAGGGCTGAGGAAACTATTCCAATCGGAGATGAGCAACTGATCTGGCAGATTTTGAATCATCTAAATTATGGTTGTATTGCACCATCGTTGTATTTCTACTTTCCTCCTTACAGAATGACACATGATTTTCGATGAATTAATGCAGCATTAGGCTCTTTTGTGTGAAGGAAGAAAATTATTTTACCTCACATTTAGCTTAGTTTTGTATGAAGAAAGTTATTATGATTCACTCCTACGCAAATATTGGTATCATTGAATTGGCTATTGTATATTGATAATATGCTCAAAAGATAGGTGTGTGCTACTGCGCATGCGGAATTTGAGCATTGTTGTCCTTCAGAACTTATAAAATAAAAATCAGATTGTATTTTTTAAATACGCCATATATTTGGTGCATTTTATGAAAAGTGTCAGCAGAAGTGTCTTCCAAAATCACTTTCCAATTGACCAGTCCATTATTAACCATCTACTTCTTCATCTTCATTGAGCAACAGCCTCTTGGTGGGCCAAGACCGTCTACCTACTGGCAGGTTTCGAAACAGGATGTGTTTTTATTTTTACGGAGTAGGGTTGTCAGCCCAACGCCCAAATTATTAACCATCACAATCATATTTTATAATGCTGATTTTAAAGGTTAAAAAGAATGAGAAGGATAGTTATAGGGTAAAGTTAAATAAAATTTATACAAAAGTTTTTTCAATGCCATTATTGATTCTCACCGTGTATACGAAAATTTTATTCTTGATTCTTGTCCTTCATTAAAATAAATTCATGAACAAATTGTACATTGTACAACAATTGTACTACAAATTGTATTCAAATTTTACCAAATTTCATTTTATGTCTTAATAAATTGTGGTTTACATTTGATAGGCTTTGAAAATCCACATCAGCGAGAAAACCAGAGCAAAACTGGATCTGAGTGAATGGGACATTTCGGATCGCGGAACTATCACAATCAAAGTAAAAATAATTTGATATTTTCTTCCACTAAGAGAAAGTTACTTTGTGTATACTAATTTGAATAATAAACTCATTTAGATTATTGTAAATAGAATATATGCGCCAGAAAAACCTCTTCACCTGTCATTCAAGTTCATAATTTTTGTGTTTTATCACTTAGTGAAAATAATTCACTAGATAAAATATTCGATGTATTATAGAAGTAGAATAAATAAATTAGTAAATTTATATTTAGATACTTAATTTAAATTTGTATTTTTCAAAAAGATATAGGACTGGCTTAATCAAAATAATTTGTCTTATGTTTATATTAATTTAAATTAAAAATACAGGATAAAAATTAAATAGTAAAATTATTCATAAATTACTGTAGATTATTAATTGCGCGCATTGTTAAATTCGTAAATTATTGACTCATTTATATAAAAAAATATTTTTTTCTTCGAGCAAATATTTTGAATGCTTATATTAGTAAAAAAGAAAAACTTTATTATTAATTAATGATAATATAAAGTATGAAAAAATTAATAAGACTCAAAGTTGAAATCATCATTAACCAGCAAAAATAATCGTTAATATTATTACAGCTTATGACGATAAAAAGGGCAGAGGCCCAAAAATAAAAATATTTGTGAACCCCTCACATATCATTAAAGTTTTAACGATAATAGAAAGGATGAAAATTTCTTAAATGATATTCCTCTTAGCATTAAATAAACACCCATTATGACTTCTTTAAAAGTTTTGTATGTCTTTTTGAAGGGAAAAGGAGAAATGAAGACATACTGGCTCCACGGACGCTTAAAACCCCCACTTGCCTTCATCCCAAAGAAGACACCCAAACTCATTGAGCCCGACAAAACAAACTTCGCCAACAGCGAAGCTCTAAAAATGGATCTATTTTTGGAAACACACGACACCAGGTCCCTGTACTCGCCCGTCACGTTCGAAGACGTGTCCAGATACTCGCCAATCATGTCGCCAACCAGCAGCATCTCCAACGAAATCTTACCACTGATAGACATGGAGAAGGACACCACCCTGAGGTTGCCAGAGCCCTCAGTGTCGCCACAAATCTCCACTGGCTACAGAGAAGGTAATGTAAGTGGCCGTATTTGTCTCACGGCGTACGAAAAGATGATAGCCCCAGTAGGGAAGCGGTCACTCTTTCAGGTCCCCATAAAGAAGACATGGCTGATACAATGTCGGCTTTATGGGCTTTCTTGTCGTTCTT
Organism: Caerostris extrusa; assembly: GCA_021605095.1. NCBI lineage: Eukaryota > Metazoa > Arthropoda > Arachnida > Araneae > Araneidae > Caerostris > Caerostris extrusa. The sequence goes on from BPLR01012408.1 coordinate 173,095, forward strand.
TGTGTAGATTGATATCATAAATTTCGGTGGGAGATAAAGTTGTGCATGTTTATGCAGCAAGTTTGATATGGTAATATGAATAGACGGTGTTAGGATCGTTTTCGGTTTAGGATTGAACCATTTTTTGATCGAATTGATTCTGGATTAGGAGATAACGTTTATAGGGCATTAAATGAAGGAAAAGCAATGTTTCTTTTGTTTGGATCAAAAGATTTAGTATTGATCAATGCCATTTAGTATTCTGGGCTGTCATTTGGGGTTTATCATAAAGGCCTTGCTACAAATGAATCATATATATACAACTTAAAAAGTAAAATTTATCAAAATCTGAAGGGGCTAGGAAATAGGTAAATTATTAACATAGTTTAGGTATTGATGCATTCCTAAATTTTTATATTGCTAAAAATTATTTTAGTGGAAATAAAAATGAGTCGAAATAAACATAATTTTGTTGTTGTGGAATATATTTCTCAATTTTTACTTACACTTGTGGATCCTAATTTGATATAATTATCCTATTAAAACTAGCAAATTTTATTTAAACTAAACTAAACCTCTTCAGAGTTGCGGCCTGATGGCCAATTAGTTAGGCTGTGGCCTTTGGAACCACAGGCTTCAACTTCGAATTCTGGCGTTGGCATGGATATTTGTGAGTGGTTCGGAATACACATTAAATTGTAGGTCCCGGTCTAATTAGCCGAAAGTGGGCACAAAATGACCGTAGAGTGACAAACCAAACCAAATCTTCAGTGTTATTAGAACCTATATAGGTTCGTGGACATAATAGTTTCATGATTAACAAAATGTAAAGAAAGTATTTAGGAATTATTTTTTATAATAAAGAATGCTTTATCATGTTTCCCCACATAGAAATAAATGGTTAGTTGGATTAAAATTATCTTTTATTAAACCGATTTACAAATGTGTACTATTTACTATTTACAAATTGTCAATAAAAAATCCTAATATTTCTAGGAAATTAAATGACGAAATTGATAATTGAAAAATCTAATTTTGATAATTTTTCTGTGTTCCAATCATCATGAGGGATTTCGTTTTTTCGATGCAGCTCTCACCCCTGACCTCGGAGATGAGGAGGATCTGTCCCTGGTTGTGAATCAAGGGAGCAGCACCACAGTGGGTGTCCAGACGAGTCCTCCGTCGCACTGCCCCGCTGTCTTCATGTCCACCTACAACAATCCGAGGCATTTCCTGCGCGAAGAATCTCTCTTAGCTAGTCATAATGTAAGTCACTTTTTAAACAAAGTGAAAATATCACGTGAAAATTTATAAGTGAAATATTATCAATATAAAGAGAAAATTTCAACTTAATTATTTATTTAATCTTACGTTGCAATATATATGTATATATATATGTGTGCGTGTGTGTGGGTGGGAGGGTGGGTGTAGCAACACGAAAGCTACCCCAAATTGTAGTTAAAAGCTTCTGGGGCTAATGTGCTTATATTAGAAAATTAGAAAATACTAACGATTTTGTTTCTTATCAGAAACAGCCTTCGAAGTAGTATGGGTGGTATGGGAATACATGCAATTTTCAGACATCTTAGTAGTTTATAGTTTTCATTTATATATATAAATTATGCTGATCCAATCGTAACCCTGAAAGGAAAGATCACTGGGAGGAAGCATAGAGAAGTGTTAGCTGACCAGGTTCATCAATGATATATACATATGATGCAAACTTTGTTTCCTGCAGGAGATGGAATGCTGGTAATGCTCCTATTGATGCAATGGGGCCTGTCCAATCATGTTTGATGAACACTAGGATGAAGTGAAATGTCTACTTTGGTCAGCATTTCAATATCATCGAAGTTATGGCTTATTTTAGAACGATCAAACTGGAATCGATATTTTTCACCGACATCTCTCCCGGAACTTTCGCAATATCTCCCGGAAAAATGGTTCATTATTCCTGAAAACATTATCCAGAACTTGTATGATTTGATTCTCATGCGAATATAAGCTGTATTGCATGCTGAAGGTGGTCCTACACCATATTAGTAACATATTCCTTATAACTCTAGGACGTTTCATGACTTTGACAGCATGACCACTGTCCCACTGTTTGATAACATGACCGCTTGTAGATATATAAAAACAAATCGAAACATTCCGTTGGCACTTCTTGGACAAACATGTATATGAAGAATTTCGATGAAATACCTTCTCGGTTTAGTAAAGTAACTGGAAATGTAATAGCTGAATGGGTTAGCAAAAACTGCGAAATTGAGACAACAAATGTTACTTGATATATATATATACACTGAAGTGACAAAGTCATGGGATAGCAATATGGAAATTTTCAGATGGCAGTAGCATCGCTTAGAACAGGTATAAATGCGCAGTGCTTTCGCAGAGCTTTCATTTCTGTTCAAGTTATTCATGTGAAGAGGTTTTGACGTGATGATGACCGCATGACGGGAATTAACAGACTTTGAACGCGGAATGTTAGTTGGAGCTAGACGCATGGGTCATGCCATTTCGGAAATCGTTAGGGAATTCAACATTCCCAGATACACTGTGTCAAGAGTGTGCCGAGTATAAAATTTCAGGCATAACATCCCACCATGGACAGCGCAGTGGTCGACCGCCTGCACTTAACGACCGAGACCGGCGACGTCTGCAAAGAGTCGTAAATTCTAACAGACAAGCAACACTGCGTCAAATAACCGCAGAAATCAATATGGGACGTACAAGGGACTTGTCTGTTAGAATTGTGCGGAGAAATTTGGCTTTCTTGGGCTGTTCCAGCAGAAGGCCGACTCGAGTGCCTTCACTGACAGAACGACATCGCTTGCAGCGACTCTCGTGGGCACGTGAGCATATCGGTTGGTCCCTAGATGAATGGAAAACCGTGGCCTGGTCCGATGAGTCACGATTTCAGTTGGTAAGAGCTGATGGTAGGGTTCAAGTGTGGCGCAGACCCCACGAAGCCATGGACCCAAACTGTCAGCAAGGCACTGTTCTAGCTGGTGGTGGCTCCGTAATGGTGTGGGCTGTTTTCATGGAATGGACTTTGTCCTCTGGTGCGACTGGATTGAACATTGACTGGAAATGCTTATGTTCAGCTACTTGGAAATCACTTGCAGCCATTCATGGACTTCATGTACCCAAACAACGATGGGATTTTTATGGATGACAATGCGCCATGTCACCGGGCCACAACTGTTCGCGATTGGTTTGAAGAACATTCTGGACAATTCCAACGAATGATCTGGCCACCTAGATCGCCCGACATGAATCCCATCGAGCATTTATGGGACATCATCGAGAGGTCTGTTCATGCTCAAAATCCTGCACCATCAACGCTTTCACAATTATGGACGTCTATCGAGACAGCATGGCTCAATATTCCTGTAGAAGACTTCCAACGACTTGTTGAGTCCATGCCACGTCGAGTTGCTGCACTTCGCCGGGCGAAAGGAGAGCCGACACGATATTAAGAGGTATCCCATGACTTTTGTCACTTCAGTGTATATATATACTCTATATCTCAAGTAACTTTGGTTGTTTCAATTCACATATATATATATATATATATATATATATATATATATATATATATATATGTGTGTGTGTGTGTTTCAATCAAAGATTGATTAGATATATCGTCATCATTTTGTTGTATTAAATATAATCCTATAATTTACTCAAGGTATGTTTCAGGAGGCAAATGGATATTTCTGTTTTCACCACGGTCACCCCAGTTGCCGCCAATCAGTGGAGAACTCTTCACTCTGCACATGCGCCCTCAACCCCTGCCAGTCCTCATCCTACCGCCAGCGCCGCACCAACTGCACTTTCGCACCCACCATCTCCCGCCCCGGCAAGAAGAACAGCGTCAAGGTCATTCACGTGGCACCAAGGGTTCGAGACACCCACGAAGGATCCCGTGAGACTGACCACTCGCGCCCTCTGGTCAAAAGCAACAGTTGCGTTTTCCTCTGACTCAAAGCAGATATAGAAAATGGACTGTGATAATTTATTACTAGCTCTATTTCTTTAATGTCCTTTGCTCTTTTAAGATATTGTCACGAACTTTGCATCTGAATTTTATTGGCATGCATCATAGCCACAAATGTGTCGAGTCTGTAGGAATTTCACATAGAAATCCTATGTTCTCACATAGGATTTCCTTATTTTATTTAAATTATGGGTGGATCTTTCTGTCATTATTATGAATAAGCATATGAAATCAATACACCAGGAATGACATTTGAAATCCTGCATCCATATAATTTTACTCATTTGCCCCTCATTTTACCCATTTTCACTTACGTACTCATTAGTGTGTCATATTCTCAAAGTTGCATCCTTATTGATGAACCCTATCATTTTCAATAACGGTGCATATATGTGTTTTTATTTACTTGGATTTACTCATCAGAAACATTGATAAGCGATTTGTTAGTCTTTAGTTAAAAACTATTATAATAAAAACCATATATCTATAAAAATATCTCTGATTCAAATAGACTCCCTTAAATAATAAATTTTAAAAGATATTTCACTCAAAATTATTAAAGATGTTTAGTTTTTTCCAACTGAGGCTTGATGACCAAGAGACGTGTTTTGGAGCTCAGTGCCACAAGCCTCAGATTCGAGTACCGTCAGTGTATTGGATGCTTGTAGTGGTTCAGAATCCACTTTAAACCGTAGGTCCCTTTCAAATAGGACTTTTGGGCAAGGGGTGACAACCCTAGCCTGTAAAAAGAAAAACTTTTCCTGTCTTGTAATCAGCTAATATGCAGTCGGTCTTGGCTTACCATTGGGCTGTTGCATCAATGAAAAGAAGTGTTTCTAGTTACAGTTTTCAATTTCTTTCAGTCAAAAATTACTATAATTATTTTGAATAACATCACTTGAAGAAACATACATCCTCACACTTCCTAATGCACAGTACAAAGTTATCATGATAAAAAAAATTACCAAAATCACGATGATTCAGGAGGTAAAAAATTCGTTTCGTTCATATATTGGCAGATTTCATATCTAATCAGTACCCAAAAGATATATTTGTGTAATTTATATGTAAGATTAGCAAAATTAACCAAGAAATATTAATAAAACTATGGGTTAACGAAATATTTTGTCGTGATCGACTAAGGGCATTACTTTTAAACCCATTTATCACACCAATTTGGATACTGACCCCTTATGCATACTCCCAGAAAGGACTCTCTAGGTAATGAAGATATAGATGCAGTCCATCGGAACCGTTATCTTGCTCTGTGCTGGACTTCACAGTAGGGAAGATATGAGGGCTACAGATATATTGTACTATTGACATTTCTTTTTTCAGATTCAGGAATTTTTACGGATTCATACAAAATTCAGGAAGTAAAAAGTCGTTTCGTTCATATATTGGCAGATTTCATATCTGATCAATAAGCAAAAGATATATTTGTGTAATGATATAAGATTAGCAAAATAGACAAAGAAATATTAATAAAATCATGGGTTAACAAAATATTCTGTCGCGGTCCAGAAAAGACCTTACTTCTAAACACATTTATTAGGCTAACTTGGGCATGCTCTTAATGTAACTTATGCACGCTCTTCAGAAATGACTCTCTAGATTATGAAGATACAGATGCATCCATCTGAGCCGTTTCTTTGCTCTGTACTGGACTTCACAGTAGGGGAGATAATGGAAGGAATACAGCTTGTACTATAGTCTTTTCGTTTTACGATATTTGATTATTCTCTTTCTCAATTATTTTGTTTATTGGTATTAAATAAATAAAAAGCATGAAATATTTCTTGCGTTTAAGGAACAATATCGATAAACATGAATTTCATTCTATATAACTATCTAACTAAATACAGATAATATAAATAAATAAATACCTATGTATTTCATTGGCTTTGGTATATTTTTACATGACAAATGAAATACGGTACAAATCGTTCTAATTATTCCTAGTTACTATAATAATAAATACGAGTAAATTATAGATGGGCAAAATTTGAGTCGTTAAAAAATCTGTATATTTAATCTTTTATCTCTTTTTATTTCATTGTACGATATATCATTTCGTAGTACTTCAGTGATGTACAACGTTTGGGTATTTATAATTCTTTCTAATTAAGAATTTCTAAATTATTAATTAGAAATTAGAAATCTAATCTAATCTAATTAGAAATTATTTAATAATAAATTAATAATTATTATAATTATACAATTAATATATAATTTTATCTAATGTTATAATTAGCTATTAATTAGAAAAAATTATAAATATACAAATGCATCACTGAAGTACTGCGAAAAGATATATCGTACATTGAATTAAAGCAACATAAAAATTGGGTATATAGATTTTTTAACGACTTTAATGATAGTCAGTAACAGCATAGCATTAATTGGTGTTGATTTGACGGCCCCAGTAATAAGCCGTAGAGCTTCATTTTGTAATAGTTCTAGTTTTTGCAATACTTGCTCATTTGCCACAATAAGTGGTTCACAGCAGTAAGTAATTAATGGTTGAATAAAAGTTTTATAAGTAACATTTTAAGTTGATCGATCACATCCACAAAGAGATCCAGCAAGGCGCTTTAAAATAGACACTCTTTTTTAAAAGGCGATTTGAAATTGATTCGATATGTGATTTCCAGTTTAGTTTGTTGTCGAAAGTCACCTCCAAATAATTAAACTTGTTAGAGTGAATCAGAGCAACATCTCTATACTTTAAGTCAGAGAGGAGTGTTTGGTGAGCTAAAGAAAAAGTCTGAGTGGCTGTCTTTTCTAAATTTACAGTCATATTATTTTTAATACACCAGTCTGATAAAATATCAAGAGCTTTGATAATTTTATTTTCTATCAAAGATTTCGCATTTCGCTTTGGTGCTTGGGTCCAAATGACAAGATCATCAGCAAAGAGCAAACAATCTACATCTTTAACAGTCTTTAAAGCAGAAACTAAGTCGTTGATATATAGATTGAAAAAACTACAACTTCCAACTGCACCCTGAGGCAAACCGGTCTGTAGATTATAACACTTAGATAAGCTATTTCCAAATTTGATCTTGCAAATACGTTGGTCCGTAAACGACCGTATCCACTTAAACATATTTCCACAAACTCCAGCATTAAGAAGTTTTTGGTGCAATTTCTCTCCACACCGTGTCATATGCGCTTTTAAAACAACATACACTGCTGTTAAGATGTTTCGATTGTCCAAAGCATCCTTTACAATTTGGCTGAGGTAAGTAACCTGGTCTGTTGTGGAACGATTTTTTCGAAGCCCGCCTGTTCATTGACTATTAGGTTTCTATCTTCCAGATACCAATTTAGCCTATTAAGTATTAATTTCTCCATCGTCTTTCCGAGAATACTGGTGAGAGATATTGGCCGATAACTACTAAGTTGTTTTGGATCTTTATTTTTCTTCAAAATAGGAATAACCACGGCTCTTTTCCACTGCGCAGGGACAAGTCCTGTCTCCCAGATTCTGTTAAAGGTGCAAAGTAAAGTATTCTTAACAGTAAGTATCACTCATATGTTTTAAAAACTTGACATGGATGGTGTCCTCTCCTGGGGATTTTTTCACTCTTTTGCCACTCAATAGCCAGTCTCAATTCTTCTAGAGTAAAAGGAGCTGTAAAAACAATATCATGTGAGCTGTTAAAATTTTTCTCGGTATCTCTAATCTCTTTTTTTAATTTGACTTAACATTTTTCGGGCAAAAGGCCCCTTTTCTGGTTCTTTGCGTAGGATTGGCCAAACGCGTTAGCTACAGCTTTATCAGAGGTCAAAATTGCCCCATTGAAGTAAATTGGCTCCTTTTTTAGAACCGGTCTCTTATTTTGCAAGGTTGACAAGAATTTATACGTTTTCATACTATCCTCTTTATAACTGATGTTAGAAATAAAATCATCAAAACATTTCCTTTTAGCTTCCAAAACAGCTTTCTTGAATAAAGCCACTTGTTTTCTCCAGAGTACCATATCACTTTGCCTTTTGGATAATTCAGCTTTTCTTCTTAAACGATCTCGCTTAGTCTTGATTTCATCCAGCTTTTCCGACCAAAAACATTTGTAGGCTTTTACTCTTCCTCTTGGAATTGAGTTTTTTTGCATATGCTAAGAAAGCCCTATTTAACTGTGAAACAATACGGCTAGGATGTACAGAGAAATCAAAGTTGTTCAAATGCAGTTTCTCTTCAGTTAACCTTCGGAAAACGACCCAATCAGCTTTTTTAAAGTTCCAAGATTTACGTTGTGAGTAGTGTGGCTTCGTCTTTTGTCCTTGAATAACAATTGAAGCAATAATTTGTCTATGTCCAGATCCAGGGTCCTCAATGACTATTCGATTTGTAAAAGGACTCAAATCAGTAGAAACGCAAAGTAAATCAGGTGTGCTACCACTTCCATTGTAATGTATATAAGTTGGTGGATCAGAGGCGTCGTAAATAAGATCAAGCAAACTAGAGTTTAAAAGTTCCTCGATCTCCTTCCCAGCAGCATTCATATCGCCATAGCCCCAACGTGTGGAATGAGCATTCATATCACCAATGACAATAGTCTTATTATCGATGGATAGCGAAGACAGGTTGGGTTTGCTTCCTGGGGGAACATATAGCGCGTAAATCTTAAAGCGACAACTCTTCTTCCATACTACTAAATTAATGATTTCACTTTTATCCTCAGATTCTCCCATTTCTTTACAAATCTCAAAGTATGCCGTTAGAGTGTCTTTAATTATTATTATAGTAAATTATAGTATTATTATAGTAAGTATGTATTATTATTATAGTAAATGGAAATTTCTCTATAAAAAAGAAAGAAAATGTCAGTTAAGTTAGCATCTAAAAATGTATCTATTGATGTTTCGATAATAGAAGTTACAAATAGAATTTCCTACAGAAATACGACACGTTTGTGTCATGTTTAACATAAAATAAAATCTTTAAAGATACAAAGGAAGATATTCACCAGAGAGATAAATATAAAAGATATATAATAGAGTTAAATATTGTGCTGGTAACTACAACAAATTTATTGAGGAGAGAAAAAAATAATTTATTTACGATAATCGCATATTTTATCACTAAACTATATTCTAAACAATCTGTTGATATAAAATATGCTAATAAGCCATCATTCCTCTAAGGGGATTAATTTAAAAAAATTATGTCGACTTGAAATGAAATTTGAAAATATGTTATTTATATAAGTGTTTGGTATTGTATAGCACTGAACAAATTTTTAAACTTTCTACACACAATTACAGAATTTTTCTTTTTTTAATTATATTTATTAAATTATAAATAAGTTGAATTTGATTTTTAACTAAATTGAAATACTCCATTTAACATTTTTAAATTGAATGATTCTGAATTGTAAGAAAGAAAAACAATTAAATTGCTGTATATCAAAAGCGGCCATACTTTTTTTTTTATAGAGGTAGCCGAATTAATTGCATTTTATGTTTAAATTCTGATGATAAACTATAATTCATGTTTCAGTTGTCATGTTTCAATTATAATTCATGATTTGACTTAAATTTTAAATTCTTATTAAATAAAAATAATAAAAATTGCAGCAGTTTATTTAAAAAATGTCTTTTGTTACAAAATTTGTTCAAAATGTATGATATAAAAGGTTTAACCTCTTTTATAAGAGGTGAAGAGCGAAACAAACTTTAATAATTTGTTCTTTTTTGTTAAACTGGAGATCATTGTTTGTTGTAAAAATGAAAATTTTACATATTCCATTAATAAAAATACTTTATCATTGTTTCAAAATTAAACAAACATTTATTCTTTTAATAAAACATGACTTTTTAATTTTTCTGATAACTTCATAACTCAAAACTACTACACTTCAAAATAAATTAAAAACTGTAAGTAATTTTACTCTTCACAAATAAACAAAGCACATTTAAGATATTTTTTCATCTCTATGTCCCACGTGAATAAATATTATTGTAAATAAAGCATCCCCTTTTTATGTTAAGTTATTTTTTAGACATTTTCATAAATTATTGTTCTGTTTGTAAAAAAAATATAATTAGCAGTTGTTAATTAATGTATATAATCTTGAAATTTAAAATAAAAACCATTCTCATAGTTATATATGAATAGATTGGGGTTCAATAGATTATTTATTTTTCATGAATTGAATTTAAAATGCATGTTTATTTCAGAAATCATGCACGGAAATTTTTACATTCGTACATTGCTTATTTAATCAGATATATTTTATTGTTTTAGGATAAAGATATATTTTATTGTTATAAATTACATACTGATATAAATTAAATCCTTTTTTTTTTAAATTTTATCATTGGTTGCTAAATAAGACAGAAAACTTTTCGTTAGCTTCGAAATTATGTAAAGAGAATTTTTGTTATGTCTGAATTTCAACAACCAATCTTATTAACTGAAAAAAAGAAGAAGAAAAAAGAAATCATCATTTCAGAAATATTTTTCAAAAGCTTTTGAGGAATTAGCTTTTAATATTTAAAAATAAAACAATCATCAAACTGGGTGTTTTTATTTGCATAAATTTGTAAATAAAAATGAGATTCAATCAAAATTGCTATGAAAGGTGATTATTTTAAGTATAATGCCTATTAGTAAATTTAGCTTGAATTATTTGATTATGTTTTGAAAACTTTTTACATCAATTTATTTGTTTTTCACATTAAATTAATCTATTGTGTTTTCCAATATTTTCAGCTTAATTCTTTTAGATAGCATTATTAAAAATTTGTGCTGTGTTCAAAAATTTTCTTCAAAAAAATTCTTGTGAAAAATTAAATTAAATTCTAGAAAAAAATGTAATTCAAATTATTCTTAATTCTTTAAACACACTTTAAATTCATCATGAAAATATATTTGAATATAAATAATATTTAAATATTTTCTTTGTTTTTTTTTTCTTTAATTTTTTTATGCATTCAATTTTTCCACACATACAACAAACACATTAATCAAAATAGTTTTATTAAAGTGTTACAATGCACATGTATAGTGTCACACTGCACATTTTAAAAGGTGCATATTAAATTAGTTTTTTACATGTTTAAAAAGAGTAGTAATTGTTTCATTGTGTAACTATGCACGTTTGTGTTCTCTGTAATTTATAACTTTCTTATTTGATGTTCTGTGATATGTGAAATTGTGTTATAATGTCTAGTCAAATCAGGTAATTTAAGAATTGTATTTCATGCTTTTTGTAAAAATTTTGAAGCATATCATAAAACTGTATTCATTTAATGATGTTAGAGAATATAATATTAAAAATAAATCTAATTTATTGAAAGTTGTTTATAGTTCCATTTATTTTTGCTGCAATTTGCTTCTTATTTATAATTTCCTCGAGAAATAAAAGCAGAAATGCAGATGAATCTTATTTAGTAATTTTACCTGAATATAACACCTTATTATTAAATAATAATTATTATTAATATATAGTAAATTAATAAACTTTTGCATTTATTAACAGTTGTTAAATGCAATATAAAAAATACCACCATAACAAAATGTTTAATTTTGTGTTATTTGAAAAAGCATTTCATATACAGTATCCATATAATATAATACCTTATTATAAAATAGTAATTATTATTAATATATATTATCTTATTTATTAACAATTGCTAAACATTGTAATATAAAAAATAACCCTCAACAAAATGCCTGATTTTATTTGTGCTATTTGGAAAAAGCATTTTATATCGGTATCCATGTAAGTTTTCATTTTTCAAAGAAATAAGTCACGGCGAAGATCATAAGGATTTTAATTGCTATCCTAGATATTTCAAAATATTTTGTGTAAATATTTAACTGAAAACTATAAAAATAATATAAACAATTATTTATGGACATTTGAGGAATCCAGGATTCCGGAAACAAGGTTGAAATAACTTTGTTTCAGAGCGTCCTTCCCATACGATTGAGACAGAATGTCTCGCATCAACAGATACTACATTTCGTTGGCTACATTAACATCATCGAGTCAAAACATCTCATTAGCTATTAACATCACCAAGTCAAAATATTTTGTTTTCTACTGACATCATCGAGTCAAAACATTTCGTTAGGTATTAACATCATCGAGTCAAAACATTTCGTTTTCTATTAATATCATCGAGTCAAAACAATTTGTTAATTATTAACAACACCCAATTAAAAGATTTCGTTTTCTATTAACCCCATCCAGTCAAAATATTTTTTGTTTATTAACATAATCGAAACAAAAAGATTTCGTTGGCTATTAACATCGTCGAGTCATTTCGTTGGCTATTAACATCATCGAGTCAAAACAATTCATTTTATATTAACATCATCGAGTCAAAACAATTCATTTTATATTAACATCATCGAGTCAAAACAATTCATTTTATATTAACATCATCGAGTCAAAACATTTCGTTAGCTATTAACATCACCGAGTCAAAAAAATTTCTTTGGCTACTATTATCATCAAGTCAAAACATTTCGTTGGCTATTACCATGACAGAATCAAAAGATTTCGTTAGGAATTAACATGTTCGAGTCAAAACATTTCGTTTTCTACTAATGCCATTGAAGCAAAAAGATTTCGTTAGCTATCAACATCGTAGAGTCAAAACATTTCGTTAGCTATTAACATCATCGAGTCAAAATATTTCGTTAGCAATTAACACCATTTAGTCAAAAGATTTCTTCGTTTTCTATTAACATCATCGAGTCGAATCATTTAATTGGCTATTAATATCATAGAGTCAAAAATGTCGTTGGCTATTAAACATCATAGAATCAAAACATTTTTGTTTTCTATTAATATCATCGAGTCAAATACAATTCACAGATTAAAGTGACTGACTGATGACTGCACTCAACTGCGTTCAATACCTAAAATTCTGCCCGGAATTTCGTATTATTGACAAGCGATAAATAAGTCTGAGGAAAAAAAATGCATCTAATCTGATTCGGGTTTTTGGATGAAACATTTCCGCATGCACTGATGCCTTGGGATGGGTACACACGGGTGGTGTGGGGAGTGAAGAAAGAATGATGTGATGCTTAGTCTGAAGATCGTTACGCAAGTGCCGGTGACCTCAACGATTTTATCTCGCCAACCTTGCAACTTTTTGAAGCCGCTTCGTCCATTTATCGCTGTTTATTCCACAAGAGTGGCTCCAGCGACAAACATGGGGAAATGTGTGTTTTTTATTTTTATTTTATTTTGGTATTTCACTTAAAGTGATCCAGAAGTCATCTACGTGATGCACTCGGGAAAAGTTCCGAAAGGGTTGTTTTTCACAGCATTAGAAAAAGAGCAAGCTTGCGGAAAGTCCAAATCACTTTAAGAAGAGTGTATTTTTAGCCTGTAATGAAATTACTGGAAATTTCTCGGTATTCGATTGCGCCGTGCGTGTGGGTTTTTAATACATTTTAACAACTGCTTATCAGTGAAAAATTTATGGTTTATCAAAAAAAGAATTTTTTTCCTGCACGTGAAAGAATTAAGTAAGATGATATGGCGTTTGTCTATGATGTTTTGTTTATTCAAAAAGATTACGAGAAGTACAGTTTTAAAGAATTGAACTTAAAAATTAACTTACTGTTTTTCATATAAGATAAATCATGATCATTAAAATCACAACTAAAACTCTGTTACAGAAATAGTTAATTTTAATCGAAATTTAATAAATGAAAATTTTAATAAATAAACGTCTGTCAATCATATTACTTAGACATTTTTTTATGAATTTTTAAAATACCACATGTTATTCATCTTCAAAATGTTTTTCACATATCATTTGTTATTATCTTTAATGTAACTTATGGATCCCCTTCTCTCTTTTCTAATAAATCAAATTATAGCAATAACTCAATGGTAAACAACCTTTCTTAGTTATTATTTTGTTGATCTTTTGCCTTTCCCAAAAAAACATAAAGAAGATTTAAATAGAAAAAATATTAGTGTCGGATTTTAAAATAAAAGCACTATAATTTACTAACAAATTGTGATTAGCCATTTGTATCTTCTTGATAAGTATATATACTTTTCAGTACATGTAAGGGATTTTAAGTCAGTAAGATTAACTGTTTGAGAAATATTACAAATCAAAATTAGCAATGTGATGGCTCAATAGCATGGTGAACAGTCAGCGTGCGAGAAGGTTCAGATTTGAATTCACTGGCAGCATTGTTGTAGTCTCTGCTCAGAAACGTGGTGACTCGCCAAAGATTGTGTAAAGCATCTCGCATAGATGTCTGCTGGTAGGAGTTTTTCCGGTTTTCTCCGAATAACAAATGCGTGGCAGTTATACCTAAACGTAATCAGTAATGCTAACTGTGTGAAGAAATACTAAAGGAAATCAAGTTAAGATTAGCATTGGTGGTCCATTAACAACGATAGCAGTTAGCGGGCGAGAGGTTTTGAACCACTAGCAGCATTTTTGTAGTTCTGCTTTCAAAAAACAAGGAAATTCATCGGAGATTGGGACAATATGTATAAAGCATCTCGCATTGATGTCAGGGCCGCCTGTTAGGAGCTTTTTCTCCCATACGGAAAACAAATGCGTGGCTGTTGCCCTAAAGGTGCTCATGGAAGGCACTGTTCCCTCAACATATATCGGTGGGTATTCATAAAGTGGAGAAAACCAATGTTGCATCATTACCTTTTAACTTGTAGAGAGCTACACTAATCCTAGGTGCGTGTGATGTGTGGAGGAAGAACCGAAAGTCTGTATTGAGAAGGTTGAATAAAAATATTTGGTAAAAATTTAGAATCCTGTACTCTTTGTGCTAAAATACATCGCCAGGTTCCAATTCGCTAAATAAACATAGTGATGAATGGACAGTTAATTTTCGTGGTAAAATGATATTACGCCAAAATCCTTCACTGGGATGCCAAATCGCAAGTAAAACAAACAAAATGGCTGCCGAAGTTCGGTGTCATCGCAAACGCTATTTCGCCAAAATTCATCGGCAAACAGTGCTATTACGCCAACATTAGTAGCCAAACAACTATTACGTCAGTTTATTCCCTGAAAGCGCTTTTTAAAAGCCAAATGTCCAAAAGCCAAATGTTTTAACGCCAAATATTATCAATATCTTGCCAACGTTTTAATAATT
>BPLR01012409.1:0-82712 GCA_021605095.1 Caerostris extrusa
CCAGTCGTTAAGAGTATATGGTGCACAAATTGTTTTGAACCTCTAAAGCATGATATGTAAATGCAATGTCAATAACAAACTCACCAATTTAAAAAATATCGAAATATTACATAGTTTCTTAACAATACAACCTTGTTTTCACAGATGAGAATTTCTAGTTTTCAGAATAAGAATAAGAATTTTCCCAGATAAGAATTCTTTCACAGATAAAGAATTTCTTTTAGTAAATACCAAAAAAAAACAACGAAAACGGTATTTAAACTTGTGAATACCGGTATTAAAAATTGTACAAATGGCTCAAAATACCGGTATTCGGTATTCCGGTATACCGGTATTGCAATCTCTATACACAACTTGAGGCTTGCAGCAATGTACCAGCACTGCTCTATTCCAGTGTGAATCGAACAAATCCATATGTGACATTGGGAAAGTTTGAAATCTCTTCTACCTCATCCTCTTATTCGAATCGAACAAAAAGATTTTCCAGCCAATGAGTTATTCGTGTCTGTAATAATAACATGGTGTATTTCAATTCGGCATCCCTTTATGACCAATTTTCATTTAATCCCAATACATTATACATCCCCCTTTTAAAGAAGTATGGGGAATTCATGGGCGAATGCTTAGAAATATTCTTACACTGGTAATGACAATAGTTTCTTTCAAAATCATATTTGGGGCATTCTTTAAAAATTGTTCATTTTAGAAAATGGAATATCAATCATTATGTCCAAGCATACAATACGGATATTAATTTCATCTTAATTAAAGAAATTTGTCTACAACAGTAGATGCATTTTCTGAAATATAATTGAATAAATTTGAATAATGAATACATCTAAACACTTTACCCAAAATTAAATGTGTTGTTAGTTTTAGTGCAAATAGCTTTTGAAACTAAGTACTTAAGATGCGTAGAAAATCATATAACTACGATAGACTGTAACTGCGAAATTTCTTCTATTTTTCAATTCCTACTAGTAGTTCACACTCTCCCTATATATATATATCTTGTGCAAATTTTCAATTGTTCATAAAATACTTTTTATTCATCCATTCAAGTTTTGAATACACATCAACTTGAAGTGGATGACACTTGATGTTAATACAGTTTTTCAAATATTACTTCATTCATTAAATTTAATTAATTATTTTTTTTTAGATTTAAGTTGCATGTATCTACCAATAGATGGCGCCAGATGTAAAGAGGACAATTTCAACTTTATTTATAAAGGACTTTCTTCAATGTGAAAAAAAAGTAGGAATTGATTTGGAATTTTTTTTTATATTACTTGTTTATCAAAATTGAAGGGAACTGGTGTATGAATCTACTTTGATCTACACTTACAAATAGCTACATCAATACTGCTGGCTTTATTACAGTGATTTTTTAATCATGCTGTATAATTTTATTGCCACTATGATAAAAAAACCCAGGAGGTGCCACATACCCTGCAGAAATCTCGAAAGAAATACTTCAGAAAAGCAATTATCCAAAAAAAAAAAAGTAACATTAAACTGGATTGGAAGACTGTGTGTTATGTTGAATAAAAGATCTAAGGATTTAGACTGAATATTTAAAGAATTTTGTAGTTATTTGAAGTAGTGAAATCGTACAGTTTCTACATGAATTATTCAGAAGAATCAAAAAGACTTTTTCAGGTAAAGCCTTTATACGGTGTTTACAATTGCGCATGTAAGTAACAATATCTTTAACTTAGTGATATTGGCTACAGAAAAATTTATAAATCACAAGAAAATATTTATCTCTTTATTTCAGTTTAATTTTTTGTAAAAGGAAGGGCGAAATTATATTATTCAAATAAATATCTACTTTTTTATTCTATTATTTTTATAATTTATTATATAAACAATTTCAAAGTGGAGAGTAATTTTTTATTTTATTACATAAACTTCAAACATCATAAAATTTATTAACAATTAAAAATAAAAAGTGTTTTTGAATACTAAAACGTTAATAATTTTATTGTATTGACAAACATTAATTTTTTATTTCATTTCAAATTTATCGATCATAAATATTAATAATTATTGATGATTGCTCAGTTTTGGATGGATGTTTTTCTATGTTTTCTGGAGGGATTTAATGTATTTAAGTATTTTTTGTATCCTTAATGTTAAATAATTATTAGCATATTTTAAGTTTAGCACTAAGCGCAAATATTGAAAATATGTGTAGTATCTCGGCCTATACTTTACCTACAACGGCTTCAAGAAAAGGGCAACTTTCAGGTTCATGGAAACACTTTAATTTTTATTTACAAACATATATCAAAAATGACTCAAGAGCCAAAACATTATGACCACCTGTCAATAACGACAAACAAGAAATACGGCAATAAGTCTTGAAAAAGGTCAAACCACCACTCAATACCAGTTAAAAATTTCTAATGATCACTTGCCTTCCACGTCATCCAGGCGAGTTCATTGGAAAATGAGCATGGTCATAATGGTGCCTCTTGAATGTATATTTCCCAAAAAGGAATGGAAATTAAGGATATAAAAATACGCAAGTACAGTTCACCCAAGTTCGGATATTTTCAGAGTTCTCGAGACGACGAATCTAAAAGACCTGACCTACGGCATACTCTAAATTCCGCGTCAACTTTTTATGAAAGGTTAAGGGGCTCACTTTGAAAACAAGTTGAAAATGTTCCACCAACTCCAATGAAAAAAAAGAAAAAAAATACTTGTGGTAGCAGTGAGTCATAAAACTGTCTCCATTCTTCATAAAAAAATTATTTTAAGACAATCTGTCAAGAGGGGAAAAGGGTCAGTTTTTACTTTTCTTTGATAGACATTTCTCAACTCGTAGTCTATTTTCGATGGAACAACTCATGGTATATCAATTGGTTGATATTCAATCTGTATATTTTTACCTGTCCTTTGAAGGTCGCTCAGATATTCGTTAATTTCCTTATTATATATGACGAATATCTACTATCAGATTTGAATGACAGGTTGTTCCCATAAGTACAAAATCACAGTATAATGGCATTTTCTAATCTTAATAAAGCTAGTCTGCTATCAAATTTGAGTAATGGGTTTTTATATTTTTCAAATAACATACATTCATTTCTGGAATGAAAGGCTAAAACTCTTCTCGTAATGAAAAATTCTACAATAGTATTCAAATTATTTAACCTAGAAAATTTTGGTGAATAAGAACTAAAATAATGAAAATAAAAAGAAATACTGCTGTTAAAATTAAACTTAAAATATACAATTTTTTTGATGAAACCAATCTTAAAAGTCTTGTAAAAGATAAAAAAATTATATAAGATATAAGAGTATCTTAACTTTTATAAATCTAAAATTGAAAAGAAAAGCATTTTGTTCATTCTCCAATCAAATAAACTGAAAATTTGAACTTATAGTAAATATCACAAAAATAGAACTTTGTACATGCTTAAAATTATTTCAAGAGATTTTATGAAACTACAGATTTAAACAATGTAGGTATTGAAAACAACTGATTGTAGCAATTTAAATTGCCAATCTTATAAATTCGGCCTGAAAATTAATTTTCTAAATTGTCATCTCCTTTTTTCTCTGAAAATCATGAATATGTTAATAAAGATCAGTATAAAAGTCTCATCAGAATATTAAAGAAGTTCAAAGGGGATACAGAAGTATTATTAACTACGATAGTATATAATAACAATAATGATAAATTAAAAATATTTATTTTTGGTACTTTGGAAGGTGAAAGGCATTTGATAAAAGTCTTAAATCCAAAAGATAAAGAATGCATGATGATAACATAAATTAGTCTTGCTTCGATATTATTTTTTGTTTTCACATTTTACCTTATTTATTCGTAAAACTATGAATATATAATACGAAAGTTTACATTTTAAATTTTGCGTTCCAGATCAATATAGTTCCTTTATTTATAAACTGCCACATATTCTTATTTTACTTAAAAGTTCTAAATATAGATAAAGTAATTCACAATTATTTTGTTTTGTTTGTCAGAATGATATTTTATAAGTAATTTCTCAAAATATTAACATCTTGATAAACTCCTGAAATAATTAATTCTGAATGCTGTGTTTTTTGAGAATTGAAATTTTTATTAATTCTTTAAAAATATTTTTTACATAAATTCGTTATTCATCTTTCTAAGAATACAATATCATAGATTAAATATTTTTTTTATGATCCGTCTAATATAAAAAGTGAACGAATAAAAAGAACGATTTAAAGTTAAAAGGAAAGAGTAAATCAGAAATTGTAAACCAAAACAATATAAGAAACTTATTGAAGTAAAAGAAAATGTAATCTTGTTTTTAAATCAAACAGAATTATTATTTTATTTACAAAACATATTGACTGAGTTGAATCAATAAAAAATGAATGTACATTGTTATTCATATTTGAATTGCATATTCGACGGATATGATTTTCTTCCAGATATGATGAAAAAATACATCATAACGTTGAAAAACGAATAGATTAAAAATCTATATTCAGTAAAATTAACTGAAATACTGAAAGAAATTTCTCAGCACAAAATTAATTTTACAGAAACAAAATGCATATTTATGCAGGGTATGACAAAATGAATGTTCTGATTCAAAATGACAATTTTAACATAGATACACTGTGACAAAAATTTTTTAAAAATCACTTTTAATGTAGTACTTGTGTTCTTTAATACTAGTGCCAAATTTGACGATGTTTCTCAATATGACAAACGTTTGCAATAGTAGATTTGTCTATATTTCCATGCTCGTAGTATCATTTATTTAGGAATTTTTCATCACTTCTTTTGAAATAGAGATTTTTCAAACATTAATAAGACTCTATTAGCGTGTAAACGTTCTTCTTTTAGTTCGCTTTTTTAAGTATACCATAAAAAATAATCCCATGGATCAGCATCAGGACTGTTTGGCATCCATTGATTATGCTTTATGAATTACACTTTCTACTCGCTGAGGGAATTTCAAAGTACTTTTAGCAGAATAAGAAGAAAAAAAACACCATCATCATTTGAATGCATTTCGGCAAAAATCATCTTTTATAAAGTTTTAAAAATTCTTTGAATGTAACATTTTCAGTTAATTTCAGGTGCTTACAAAAAGCGAGATTTAGGGTTTTCCATTTGAAGTGATATCCATTAAGATCCTCTTCGTTAAAGGATTCCAGATATCCGTTAAATTCTTCAACGGAAGCCATTCAATGACACCTTTTTGATGGGCTTTTGTTGAAGGATTAAGTATAAGTTGAAAGGATTAAGTCTTAGCTGTTTTGTCCTTTACTTATACACTTAAGAGCCAAAACATTATGACCACCCCACATTTTGCAATGAAATCGCCTGGATGACGTGGAAGGCACATGATCAGGTGGAAGTGGTATTTAACTGGTATTAAGTGGTGGTATTAATCCAGGCCAAGGCGGGTTGAAGCTATGTTGCGCGCCAAAGGTGTGGGCCAACTCGTTATTGACAGGTGGTCCTAATGTTTTGGCTCTTGAGTGTATATTGCGCTTTTAAACTTTTGGTTTGTTTCTGAAAAAAGATGCATGCCTCACCAATTTTCACTAATTTTTGCCATTGTACCTTCGAAGAAGCATTAAAAGGTATTATGAAAGCTGTCGCCTTATTAACATAGCTTTATCACTTAGAACGTGGATTTTCCTGCATTTTTCTTTAAGAAGTTTTTTATTTCATAGTTTTTGAATTGGTGGCTTTACATTTAAAGACTGAACCGTACTTGCCTGTATTGAGGATCCACTTCATAGACCATCTTATTGAGGTGAATTCTTGCTTTTTACGTGTTTTAGATGGATGAGACAGCATTAAACGTTTTCGACCGAAAATTTAAATAAATGAGTGCAAACAAGCATCACAATTACAGCAATTTACCCTTTATCATGACTCGTCGTTTTAAGACACGGGTTAATGGACTTTGTTTGGGATGTTGCTGTCGACCAAGTGGGATAAGAAACAACAGGTATTTGCTTTCACATAATCATACGAAAATATTTTGAAAATCTTTAAATTAACTGGATTTAATAATCTTTTGTAGACAGCAATTTTTTGTTCCTATATTTACTTTCCTATTCTTGAATCCGCAATTTAAACATATTTATTAATACGCTATAACTAAAATTAATCTAGTATTTTTTCCTTTTATACTTGACGATTGATATTATATATGCAAACAATCATTAAGATAAAGTGAATTTTCTTATCAGAAGAATATATATCAGTTTTCATTAGGGACGTTTATTATACAACGTTCATAATTTAATACAGGCAAAAATTGAAAAAATGTGGCAAATGTCAATTCATTTATACTTTCAACTTTCAGCAAATTTATGAAAATTAAGTTAATGTCCCCATATTTTGCTTAATAAAAATGAAATTGACGATAATCAATGTCTCTACCGAAAATAATTTCCACGATGCAGTTTTCCTAGAATCAAAAATGAACGACGTCATGTCAAACGAAGCAGGCAACCAATTTGCATATGGATGAAAAGCAGTGTATCGTGACAAATAAACTAAACTTTGTTGTCCTAACGAAAATGTATTTTGGGTAAAAATAATTCTCGAACCTCATAAGAAAATTTTGGGGATAAAACTCTTGATAGTTTCTGTTTGTTTTAAATTTTTATTATATTTTGCTGAAGTGTTAGGGAGATTTTCAATGAAATTCACTACTTTTTTAAGAGATGTTTAATAAGTTGTTTTCGATATGATACTTTTAATAAAGAATATCTTTTATAGATGGCTGAAAATACTTATACCCGTGACAATGAAATGTACACATTTTCTATCGTGCTGGTCCGTGTGAGTCCGAGTTAGAATAGCCCCAGTGCAGTCCATGCATGTCGTAAAAGGCGACTAAAATGGGTACGCAATACTCAGGGATATAACCAGATGTGTAAAGTCAGACTTCTCCCTTTAGACTCTTTCCATGTCTTTGTGCCGCAAGGTCAAACACAGAAATAAGCTACATTTTTTTTACCCTCTGTCATGACTCGTCGTTTTAAGACACATGTTCATGAATTTGGTTTAGATGTTTCTGTAGACCAAGTGGGCTAAAAAACAAGAGATATTTGCTTTCCCATATTCATAAGAAAATATTCTGAAAACATTCAAATTATACTTGATTTAATAATCTTTCGTATATAGCAATATTCTGTCCCTATATTTACTCTCGCTATTCACTTGAATCCCCAAATTTAACATATTTATTATTACGCTAAAAACTAACATTAATCCAACATTTTTCATTTAGTACTTTACGATTGATATTACATATGCAAACAATTATTAAGATAAAAATGAATTTTTTTATCAGAAGAATATATATCAGTTTTCATTAGTGACATTTATTATATAATGTTCATAACTTAATACAGGCAAAAAATGTAAAATGTAGCAATTCATTAATGCTCTCAAGTTGCAACAAATTTATGTAAATTAATTTAATGTCACCGCATTTTTGCTTAATAAAAATGAAATTGACTATAATCAATGCCTCTACCAAAAGAATTTCCACTATGCAGTTTTCCTAGAATCAAAAATGAAAGGCGAGAATGTCATTTCAAACGAAGCAGGTAACCAATTTGCATATGGATGAGAAGCAGTGTATCGTAACAAATAAGCTAAACTTTGTCGTTCTAACGAAAAATGCATTTTGGGTAAAAATAATTCTCGTTACAAAAAAATTTTTGGGGGGGGAGGGGAGATAAAGTTCTTGATAGTTTCTGCTGTTTTAAAATTTTATTATATTTTGCTGAAGTATTAGGGAGATTTTTAATGAAATTCGCTACTTTAAAGAGATATTTAATAAGCTGTTTTTCGGTATGATATTCTTAATAAAGAATATCTCTTATAGATAGCTGGCTGACAGTTTAACATTAAAAACGAAATCCAATTCAGTTTCGTTATTTAAACCTTAATTTATTTAAAATAATTAAATTAAAGAAAATTAATGTACATTAAAAAGAAAATTATTTTTAGAATTGTAAATTGCGAATTCTTTTCAAGTATACTTACCTTTATTTTTTACGAATTTATTTAAATATATTTGTTGCAAAGCCTGCTCAATTGATGCCAAGTGTAACCTTCTCCTAACTTCAAGTCATTCGTAGTGCCATCTATTGACGTTATGGAGAAACAATGAACTAAGGTTCAGAAATAATTCCCATTAAACATTTCATTATTTTATGGGTTCTATTTTCTTAAATATATTAAAGCGGGTATTTCAACTGTCCTGCTCGATATTTTAAATGCCAACTCTAAAAATATATGTAGAAGTAACTTGGTATGATCTAACTAGGCTTTGTTAGATCCTACGTATCCAGATTGCAAATCATTACCAAAATGCTTGATTTACACCAACCTCATCCGGCTAATTTAAAAATTTGCCCTCAGTTGAACTTAGAAAAGAGGGAAAAAAAAACTAAAAGTCACTCTAATTTATCCTATTATGTAATGGTTGCAACAGGTATAATCATTTATCGAGCTTCGAAAATAACAAGATTGAGCTTTTTTTAACAAATTACATAAGTTAATTTTTACCTTGTATATACAATAAGTTGTTGACAAGTTTATTTACTTGTATTGAATAAATTTTATATATTTATGTTATGCTTAGTATTCACATTGTTTTTATTTCTTAATTTTTTAATAAACTAATACAGTTTTTTATATATCTAAACAACTGTTTGGTCTAGCGTGGCCAATATTGAGTTTGTGCCATAAAGCAACACCAACCCACAAACTCTCCTAAAATGGGAATTGCCGAGAACCATCGCTGAGAACCGAGAGCACTGCTAGAGGAAGAGGAACAAATTATTTAGGGACACATAAACTGCATGATTGCCAATATGAGTTCCCTTCAGAGAGATATTGAACTAAAAGTGAGGCAACTCTATTAACCTATTTTCATGATCGATATAGTAAACTGTTCTGTTTTTAGAACACACTCATACACACACCCACACACTCTCTCTCTCTCTCCCCCACACATATATATACATAGATAGATATAGATACACACACACATATATATAATCTATATCTATATCTATATATATATATATACAGTCTGAGTAAAAACTTTAAGGCCAGTAGACATTTTTGAGAAAATGGAAATATTTAAACTGAGGAATTAAAAATACCATTTGGCTGATAATTATTGAGCTTAAATAAAAATAAAAAAAGTAGAAAAATTTATTTGCAAATATTTTATTATTAGAAAATATTACAGAACACACAGATGGATATTTGAGCCTGAGTAAAAACTTTAAGGCCAACATAGAAAATAACATATACGAAAAAAAAATTACAAATTCTTAGAAGGTTGTGTAGGAGCCATTACTTCGAATTACTTCAAATATTCTTGTTTTCATGGATGAAACGAGTTTTTGACAATGGGTGGGGTCGGTTTTATACCATTCATCTTCGATAGTAGATTTCGGCTCTGTTGTTGATGTAAAATGTCTCCTATTTGCATAAACTCTTCTTGCTAAGTCAGCCCATAGGTTCTTGATTGAGTTGAGGTCAGGTGATCTAGCTGGCCATTTCACAGTTTCAACATTGTTGACTTGGAACCAATTTTTGTGCTGTTACTCGAATGGATCGGTGCATTGTCTTGCTGATATTTCCAATTTTCTCCAGCAAGATATTCAGCATTTGGCAAAAGATGAGTTGTTAGGACATTTTGGTATCCTTGTGAATTCATTCTACCTGAAACGAATGCAATTGAGCCCACACCATTGTAAGAAAAACAGCCCCAAGTCATGACAGACCCTCCACCTAATTGGCGCTTGGAGAATATTTCTTTTTCATTTTTTATATCATGCCAGTAGAAATTCCAGCCTTCTGGTCCATCCAAATTCCATTTTTTTTTGTCAGAAAAATAATTTCTATCCATTGGTTGTCCCAGGTCATGACTTTCTGGCTAAAGTTCCAACGCTCTGTTTTGTGTCTCTGCAGTAACTGAGGCTTAGTAAATTTTGCTGTATAAGTGTACCTTCCAAACCTTCAAATTGTGTTATAAATCGCTTTTTGACAAACTTCTGTCGTCGGAATCAGTTTCCTGGTTGAGTACTTTCCAGTAGATGCAAGTTTGCAAACTCTTCTTTCATCACGCGAGGACAAAGCTTTTAGGTCTTCCCCCAGTATTTTTTTACCATAATTGTCTTTCAATTTTAAAAAATTGTTAACTACAGTCTTTGATCTTCCTATCTTTATCGCAATAGCACGACTACTCATTCCTGTTGAAGTCAAAGCTTCGATCTGTCCTCTTTCACGATCAGTTAACTTCTTACCCTTCGCCATCTTCACAATAATACTTCGAAGAAACGTATGACAAATTTGAAAATTGCAGCGTTGTCACAAGCTAGTAGTTGCAATGGTAATTACACGATTATATTATATTTATTTTTAAAAATGACTGGTGGCCTTAAAGTTTTTACTCAGGCAGAAATACTAACTTTTGTAAATAACCACATGTTTCTCATAATTATGTATTTACAAATTATGTTTATAGCATTTATTTCTTATCAATGAACATTAATAATTAATATTATTTGAATCCCTTTTATTTCATTTGACATTTTTTCAAAAATTTTTACTGGCCTTAAAGTTCTTACTCAGGCTGTATATATAGATATACATACATATATCTATATATACAGATTTTGTTTGTGTTTCCAAAGAAGCTGGAAGCCTTTTATTGACACTGTGAGTCTACGTTGGAAAACTAAATTTTGCCTTTCTTCCCTACGATATTATACTTTTTCTCTTATCTTTGTTGAATTATTTATGCTGGCGTTAAATACTAAAATCATTAATTTCTTGTTAATAAATCATTTGATATTTCAGAGTTTTGTAAGTGTATTTTTATCATCATTAATCTCCTTTCATATTTTAAATAAAATGATGTGAAAATACTTTTCAAAAAAATATGGCTTTTAGATATTTCCTACAATAGGTGTCAAATATGACCTGAATTTGTTGTATTAATGACGTTTTATTTATTATTCTACAAAAACACCATTATACATTTTTTTTTTGCAATAGAATCATTAATCAGGTGAATCCTGCTTAATTATTTTACAAATATAAAAAAATTCAGACTTTAAGATTTAAAAAAATTTTTGAATGTAGTCATTTTTTTTATTTCTTACACTGTCGAAAAAAAAGTTTTTTATTGTTATATTTTTCAGGTTATATTCTATTAATGAAATTAAATTTATTCTCTAAGCCATTTATAAACTGACAGCAGCTTTTCTATAAAAAAGCAGTTAAGAGTTCAACAATTAATTAAAAAAGATTTCAATTTGACAAAGTTTTGTTTCTTTTGAAATGATAAAAAATCAATAAATAGTCAATCAAATAATAAATTTAAATGCCCTATTTTGTCAGAGAAGAACCTTCTTTTAATATTATTTTGTTCAATATATTTTAAGAAATGTGACACATATATCTAACAAAAGCTTTTATGAAGAAATTTTATCAATTTTTTTCCTTAGAGATTGTTTCATTTTTTATTTCTTCCGTCTATTAAATCTAAAAGTATGAAAAAAAGTTATCCAACATATATTAAATCAAATCATAATTTATTATTTCTTTGCGAGAACAAATCCTTTTTTTTTCTGTGTAACTATATCATCTGTATTTAAAAAGTAAATTGTAACAATATCTATCCAATATTTATTTATCATATTTATTAAAAAAGGTAAAGTGGCTTTTCAATAACTTTAAAATTTGTATAAAAGAGTAAACAAATAATAATAATGGGCTCATCAGTTTTTAAACAAATAATAATGTGTGTTTTTCATGAAAGAAAATCGTTAAATTTATAATTACCATTTTTTTTTTACTTTACTTGAAAAATGTCTTATTATCTATATTTTGAGAGCTAATTAGTTTGTTGTGTGGTGTCAAAAAGAGTTTGTTTCTTAAAATAAAATACTTTTTTCTACATTCTTCCTACTTATTATTTTTAATAGTTGTGTTTAAAAACTTCTATTTTTCATTTTTTTTCTTAATTGAAGTATTACTTTGATAGAAACCCCATTAAAAAATGTATCTTACATTATCTTTGAATTTTAATTATTTATACATGATTACTAAGTAATTCAAAGGTTGACTTAAGTATTGAATTATTAACTATTAATAAAATTTTATTTTTTTTTGTATGTATGCCATTACTGTTTGAGCAAAATATACACTCCTTTTAAAATATTTTTAAAAATAGATTTGCAGAACCCATTTAATGCTTATTTCGGATAAATACATGAAAAATTAAAGAATTTGGAAAGTTAAAATAAGCTATAAAATTTATTGTTGTTGCTTTTGATTTAAAACAGAGATGCTTGTATTATTAAATTTCCGATAATCCTATGTGTTTTCCTGCTTCCTAATTAAATTATTTTTGAAAAATATTATTATGTAGTAGATGTATCGTCGTTTGCTTGTGCAGCTAGATCTGGGTGTGATCAAATGGGGACTCACGTTCAAAAACACATTTATTTAGACGCGCTCAAATACCACAATTACATACACATAATAATTCTCTCTAATTATACATTTGTGGAAGGATTCCACTGCCAGCTCTACGGGATGAGAATTCATTACTAACGGCAGCGCCTGTTTTGCTGTTCGTCCTCTCGGGCGAGAGACTCGGAACCAACTGACGATTTCTTCTGAATGTCGCAATGGGCGCTTTTGCAGTGCGTAGGAGGAAACACGGTTGCTTAGGAGGAATCAGAGTTACAATTATAGAATTATTTATAAAATGCTGTATTTATGGAAGACTAATTATTTAATGTAAATTAGATGTTCTGCTATCCTTTTAATACAAATGCTTCATGACCCTAAATCTTTAAGAGCAAAAAATATTCATAGAAAAATATTTTGAATTATCAATAGATAAAATTCAAATAAAAATATGAAATTTTATAATTGGAGAACACTATTGTACTGCATTTTAATACATGCATGAATTTTGCCAATTATATTTTTACAAGAAAAAAAGTTCATTTTATTTCCCATGTTTTGATTGAACATTTTCTTTTCTTTTTGTAGGCCAAGATCAAATGTTTTTAAAACATTTCCTTCCCGTAGAGCTTTTTGATGTTATTATAACTGGACATTATTTTCTTCTGAAGATTTGGCCATCTGAACTATTCTTTTATTTAGATTGATCGAATGAATCGAAAATAAATAAAATACAGGTTTCTATATATACCAGCATTTAAGACATTCAATATCGATTTAAATACCTCATTATATTTTTTTTTTATATTTTATGCCAATTTTTTGTAAATGTGCACATATATTTTATTAAGTATATAAATGATTTTAAAAATAATCATTTCAAATAAGTAAACTATTTTTCGCTTATATGCTATTGTAATTTTCCTTTGATATATTTTATTCAAATTCTTGCGACAATAACTATATTG
Organism: Caerostris extrusa; assembly: GCA_021605095.1. Taxonomy (NCBI): domain Eukaryota; kingdom Metazoa; phylum Arthropoda; class Arachnida; order Araneae; family Araneidae; genus Caerostris; species Caerostris extrusa. The sequence goes on from BPLR01012409.1 coordinate 13,459, forward strand.
TTTCACTCTATATACATTAGGAAAGACAGAAAGCTTTTATTTGGCTGTATAAACTAAAATGACTGAATAAATTCTGTTTCAATATATTTTTAAGAGAATAATTTAATGTAGAACATGTAGTTTTTTTAGAGCATTTTTAATGTGATGCAGAAAGTCTATGTATTCTTTCAATTTTCATTTTGCAAATGCTTTCTCTGGAAAAAAAAATATACTTTTACTAGTAGAAATCTTTAGAAAGTAAAATAAAAAAATTGGCTTTCAATGTTTTTAAGAAACACTACACATTTATTATTTGAAACCTTTTCTTAAGTTGAAAAAAGGATTGTAATTTATTTATTATGCTTTTACAAAAGTATTTTAGTCAGATATCCCTGAAAGTATATTTTATTTATTTTTTAATGAAGTTAATGTACCACAAAGTATCATAATACAAGGTCTATAAAAATGAACAAATGAACATTGACAAAAGTACAAAGAAGAAATGAACATTGACAAAATAATAAAATCATGAAATAAATAATAATGTGTAAGTATACATGATATTACAAAAAATAAAGAGTGAAACAAAAAAAGATTTAAGAAACATCAAAATAAGAATTAACAAAATTACAAGTGCTGTAAAAGCAGGCTGCGTTAAGTTTATACTGTAAAGAGAAGGATGTTCAAGCTTGAAGCAGCTAAATACAATGTGATCCATGTTTTGTAATTTGTCCATCTACATTTGAAAAGATCAGTTGATCATAGTTTAAGTCTGTTTAAATAGGAACTAAAATTATCATGTGCAACCATTAGCTTAGTGATTTCTGAAGTTAGTGAAAAAAAATGATGAACGTTAAGACTTTGGAGAATAGACGGAAGTACTTCTTTTTAATAAAGGCATTGTTTGATTTTATGTATATTGTATTCTAATAAATCTTAAAGTCTTAAAATATTATTAGTCTTGTCTTTGAGTGTATTTTTTAAAATAAGATTTTGATACTAACGTGCCCAAAAAGTAAGACCAATTAATATTTTTCAAAATCCCCTTCCCCGGACACAATGCACTTATGCCAACTTTTTCCAATCCTCAATGCATGCTAAGAAGTCATCGGAAGGGATGGTTTTCAAATCGCGCGGCGATTCACGTTGAATCTCTTCAATGGACTCAAAACGGTGTCCCCGGAGTGGTCTTTTGAGTTCAGGGAAACCAGAAGTCGCGTGATGCTAAATTTGGTGGGGCGCTGCAGTGTGAGCTGGCGCATTCAGTGTTTTCTGTATCAATCGAGATTTTATGCATTTGAGCCCCAAAATGGAATTTGACCGATCCTTTTGAAATTCCGACATCACTGTTTATACCATTTGTAAACATTTCTTTCCTATATAGGAAGGCTCACCGAATGCCTTCTGCAACATTCTATACGTTTACGCAAATAAAATTTAAGGCAAGTTCTTGCTCAATGAATTCAGACATTTCAAAAATTGCTGAAATCAGTTTTAGCGTCTCATGAAACCAAGAGTAACTCAAGCAGTAATGAATATTTTCACGTCTACTTTCACACAGATGTCAACGACAATGCCAGCAACATAAAAAAGAAAAATTGAAATTTCATAAGTCCCGGGAATTTTGAATTGAAAATTGATCTTACTTTTTGGACACAATAGTATATTGGCATTAAATTCAATGTCCGTTTGGTGGCTTATCTCGAGCCAGTCAACTCTTTTAATGCCGAATATTCACGTATGACCAGGAATAAATGTAATAAATATAGCTATATTTTGTTTATAAAGAAATTAAGAATTCTTTAAATATTAATGATAATATTGTTGCACAATGTTTCAGTGATTCCAAAAAGGAAGACAACAAATTCGTGCAATTTTCATATTTTTGAAGAGGAACCATTTTTGCTCATTTATAATGTATTGAAGGTATTCTAACTCATGACTAGTTTTGTAGATAAAGTAGTCCAAACCAATTTTGTTATTTATTTTACTACTCACAGTACAACAAACTATAAGAAAGTCTTTTATAAAATTTTTATTACAGGTAATAATGTTAATTGGATTTCTCTTAGATGGATGTGGTAAATTTAAAATTGGGAATGAAAAGTCGTAGTTATTTACAGATGATTGGGTGAGATTTTTACGTAACACTATATTATTCAAAGTATTGTTATTTATAGGCCGCACTTTCTTGAGTCAATTAATAGGTCATTTCCGCATCCAAATAAAGAGATTCAGCAATAAAACGTAAATAAATCCACAATTTCTATTTTATTATCAGTACCATTAAATGCTTTTATTTATTATTTTTACCTTTATCCTAAAAAACAAAATAAAAAGCATATTTCATAAAATTTTTAAGATTTTTTTTTAAATCCCCCTTTTAAACAAATTACAAATTCATTTAAGTTCTGCTTCGACTACTTAAATGTGTACTACAATGACTACATGCATCTGTAATTTATACCTATGATGTTAGCAGAAGGTCAGTGCGGAACGAGCTGCTTTATGATAAGCGAAGCGGCGGGCACGACAGACGCAAAAGCAAAACCTCATATCATAAAGCTCAAAGCGGGAGTAAGGTTAGGACCGACGGAAGATCAAGATTGACGACTAAGAAGATAAGTAGCGATCAAGACTAAGTAGATAAGTAGCGAGACCGCCCAAATCAAGATCTGATTATATAAACTGTTTATCGACAGCAATGAAATGTTAAAAGTACAAAAAAAAAATAATAAACTACTGTATTTCATTAAATGTGAGATATTTTTATAAATTTCTTCATAAATATTATTATTTTTTTTCTAATGCAGCTGGCAAACTTTTAGACATGGACGTCCTGGATGCCTTAAGGCAAGCGCTGCACAGACGTTACTCACTTTGCATTACCCAAGGGGCGCGTGTAACTTGAAGATAAGCTACGGACGCGGAGTAACATGCCCCGCAACACTCTATGTTCCTATTAGACCGGGACCTACAGTTTAAAGTGGATTCCGAACCACTACACATCCATGGCACCGCCGGGACTCGAACCCGAAACCTGTGGTACCGAGCGCCAGAGCGCTAGCCACTCGACCATTCAGGCTCTCCATAAATAATTAAAAAAATGATTACTACAGTTGCATGTAAACTTTAACCGCAATGGTTTGTTTGTTTACTTGGCGATTTGGCGCAAAGACTACATTGTTAATTTTGAGTGCCTATTGAAATGTTCTTCGTTATGCTACAAAGCATGAATGGCAACAAACTTTTAGTGGTGATTAATAATGTAAGTATGCACTCACATTGTGCATTAAAAATCTTATGCCGTTCAGAAAAGTCATGTAATATGAGTTATGTAAAGTTCTTTGATCACGGAGATTCTAAGGATTCTGGAAAAGTTAGAACTGAGTTAGTGTATCTAGATATAAATATTGAAGAGCTAGAGTAAATTGGCCATGTTCAGAAGCCTATTCGTGCAAGAATCGAAGCATTGTTACAACAGGACAAAAAATGTCATGTGGTTAAAAAAGAAGTAAAAAATAAAATAAAAGTTGGAAGAGGGTCATTTATCAAATTCTGAAATTGTACTGTTGCAAACATGTTATAGGTAAGCAATTCGGTACAATGTCAACTCCTCTGCTACAGAAAGGGCCTAAGCTATTTTTGGCTCGCATATTTTACAAGCTATAAAACAATGAATCATCAATCTGAACTCTATCTTACAAATAGTGGCAGTTGGTGCAATTACAATAAAGCCCAGGAACTTGGTGAGATCTATAACCATAAAAAGTCTGATCCCGAGGTAGTAGCAGTAAAATAAACATTCAGATTCGTATCTAAATAGCTGTAAATTGTTGGAAAAAGGCATGCACAAGAAATGCATGCAAAATACTAACCAGAATTTTAATAGCTGTTTGTGGGAGCGTGTACGAAAAACTACATTTGTCCCAGACAAAACATTACGTATTGGGGTGATAGATGCCCTGATATGCTTTAATGATTGGTTACAAAGTGGAAGTTATATTTTAATAACAATGAGCGTTAATCCAGGACTGAACACAATTCATGCTTTGAGAGTCATTGACAACTTAAGGATTTTGAAAGCAGAAATACGCTTGTGGAAATTACTAAGGACGTAAAACCACTTAAAAGACTCAAGAAATACCAGTGTGATGCTGGACAAAGTAAAAATCAAACAGAATGTGATCCTGGATTGTTTTAGAGGTGAGTACTTTGCATTCAAAATGTTTTTTGTGTATTTTTCAAAACATGATTTTTCAGGTGAAATGTGTATTTTTCAAAACATGATTTTTTTCAGGTGAAATGAGTATTTTTCAAAACATGATTTTTCAGGTGAAATGTGTATTTTTCAAACAGGATTTTTCAGGTGAAATGTGTATTTTTCAAAACATGATTTTTCAGGTGAAATGTGTATTTTTCAAAACATGATTTTTCAGGTGAAATGTGTATTTTTCAAAACATGATTTTCAGGTGAAATGTGTATTTTTCAAAACATGATTTTTCAGGTGAAATGTGCATTTTTCAAAACATGATTTTTCAGGTGAAATGATTATTTTTCAAAACATGATTTTTTCAGGTGAAATGTGTATTTTTCAAAACATGATTTTTCAGGTGAAATGTGTATTTTTCAAAACATGATTTTTCAGGTGAAATGTGTATTTTTCAAAACATGATTTTTCAGGTGAAATGAGTATTTTTCAAAACATGATTTTTCAGGTGAAATGAGTATTTTTCAAAACATGATTTTTCAGGTGAAATGTGTATTTTTCAAAACATGATTTTTCAGGTGAAATGAGTATTTTTTCAAAACATGATTTTTGATGGGTACGTTTGGATTAAAATATATTTTACCTAAGACTTTCAAAAATTTCCGTAATATGAAAAATAATTGCATGCTATGTAGTCACCTATTTTTCCTAACTTTTTTTTTTTATTTCTTTGTATTCATTAAATATTGTGGGAATATTTAGACAAACGTGTGTAAGAGATGCATATTTGAAAATTTCTTTTTAAAATTATTTTTTGTGTAAATTTTACGCACTTTAAACGTTTAAAATGGTTTAATAGTTATAGCATCATGTTACGAACATACAAGAAAAATGAAATCATTTATGAAATCATAAGAGTTTTCACTGAGCTTGCAAAAAACTGGACCAATATGAGTTAGAGTTACAAAAACTATTCATGATTTTAGAACTCGTTACTTTTGTCTATACATATAACAAAAATTGCAATTTAGGGGAAAAAATTGTCTTTTTCAGTTTTGGGAAGAAAAAAAATTTCAAATATATATCCCTGATTTTTCTGGCTGGACATCGGGTTTTCGATTTTCTTGTGCATCCTGACTCGCAGACTCTGAATTTTTTAAAAATTATTAATAACTTAATTTATCTATCATTTATATTTATTTTTTTATACAGTATTGTTTATTAATTTAATTAATGTTTTCATTATCAATAACATATGAATTTCTTCCCTATAATATTTTTTTTGTAGCTTGATTTCAATTATTATAATTTCTTTGAAAGGAATATACATGGTAGCATATATCAGTTACGCTTCTTAATTTTATCATAGCACGTGGCAGTAAATGCAGTTTCAATGTCATACATTTATTTTAAAAAGAAGTTTAAAGTTTAAAATTCATTGGTTGTAATACTTGCTATTCTCCTTCTTGTGTACTGAGATTTTTAAACTCGATATCTAGTCAAGATGAATTATTTTTTAGAAAAGAGTCCAGGCATTACTTACAATTCAAGAACGTATATTAAAATAGGAATTTATTCGGAAATTTGAAATACCAATTTAAAATGTTTAATGCACGAAAGGTAGCATTAAAAAAGGACTTTTTTCTCATTTATTTTTAAATTCTTCTTGTTTTTGTGGTACTGTTGAACTTCACTTAAAAACGCGAGACGTATTTTGGCCCATAATTGACAACAGAAAATATCCAAAAAAAGTTTAAAAAACATTACACAATAAATAAAACTATAATAAAAAAAAATAACACTGTAATGTTAATAACTATAATAACTGTTAACTCTATAATGTTAACTCTACTATAAAAATAACACTATAAATAAAATTATAATTTTTTTTAAGATGAATAATTTATTTTATTCATTTTAAAAACATTACGTAATAATACATTTTATGATTAGTCGACACATAGTTAAAAAATGATCGACATCCATGTTGTCGAAAATGTCTGTATCCTCTTAAAGAAAATTAGTTAGAAACATTTCCTATCTTTAGAAAATTTTCTTGACTTATGCAAACCTTGTGAAAGAGCAATATTGATGTTACAATTAAAATGTCACGATATATAATTAATTAATGTAGCTGTCTAGTTGAAGCTATAAAATAACATCAGAAGGATTTCATTAATTCCTTAAAATAATATTTAAAAAGCCCTTCAAAAGTCAGAATACTTAATGTAAACGAAGCAGTTTTAATGGATAAAAAGATTTAAGTCAAGAACGATAATATTTTCATTGATTTGAAATTCATGTAAAGAGAACAATGTAATTGATTACGACTAGTTAAACTTGTTACAATTAAATGAATATTCTTAAAACAAATAAAACCGTGTTTCATACAAATAGTTCAGGAAACTGTTTTTTTCGACGTTACTTGAATTAATTGAATATATCTTTATTCATGATTGGATGCTACGACTTTTTAATGATAGATTCAATGCATGCAATCTTTCTAAAAGATGCATTAAAAAATGAACTATTTTTCAGAAAAAAAGGAGGATATTTAACAATTTTCTATCGATTGCTTTTGTACGACAAATGAAACATATAACATATTTTTAAAATATAAATTTTGTAAATATTATATTTAATATACATTTAAAATTTAGATTGCTGGAGATCTCAACCTCAATGCAATCCTATTTTTATATCCGGGAATAGTTTTAATCAAGTGCTAGTATTCCAGGTATTCTCCCATAAGACTGGCAATTATGGAATAGTTAATTCTACACGTTTGGGCTACAAAAACTCTTCAAAAAAGTTTGTCCTTTTTTAAAGAATTTTCGTACAATATATTTTTTTTCTAAAAAATATTACATTTTAGAAATAATATTTTTACATGTCCTCCATATCACTGTGCATGTAAACAGAATAATTTTCTGTTATAAATATATGTATCTGTATTCTTTTTAAAGTATACAAGACGTGTTTGGATACAGTAAATTACCTAATTTTAACGAGAAAAGGCCACAATAACCAAAATAAACAAATGAATGGGAAGAAAATAGCAACTTTAATTTCTGCTGAAAATTAGCATTAACACTCCATGCATATCTAAAGTAAAGAACTTGTTAAGGATGCGCGAACTATCAGGATGTATTCCAGAATCTATTAGGACGAAAAACATTCTTTTGTTGAAACAACAAAGTTTTTGTTGGGAAGCTTGTTACGAAGCCACGAGTCTCATTTCTATGCAAATGTACTAGATTCTTTTCTAGGACACTGTACAGCGATAGAAAAATTACGTGTAAAAGTCTCTGAATACGAGGTTACCATTGAAATTTGAATAAAACACAATATGTGTGTATAATTCCTTACAATATTTGTAATGAATTAAATATTTTTTTTTTATATCGTCATGCATAAATATCCCAAAAGTTTAGTTGAAATTATCAACAAGCTATTTTGTTTTGTTTATGCTCTTGTATTATGATATGGTAAAAACTTTTTTAACTACTGTAAAGCTTTTTTTCTTTTTTTTAAAGATAGTGTACATAATGAAATATTAATGCAGTAACAAAACATGTTTTCTATGTTTTAATTATGGCATTTTTATTTGTGATTAAACGAAGAATTTCCTTTGTTTAATTTGCTAAACATTTTTACTTAATTTGTTAATTTTTTTGGCAAAACAAACTATATTTAAATAATGTTTTAATGTGCTCCTTTCATGATTGCTAATTATTTAATTGATAAAATATATATTTCTTAACAATTTCGATTTGTGTTATTTTTTGCAGTTTTTAACATGTATATTATATGTTTTATTTTATTTCATTTTTTAGCATTTTGATTTCATTTTTTTTTAACTTGTATTATGATATTATTTGTTGAGTTTTATTTATTCTTTTTTATTATAAAAAATATAACTTCTTATTACATTGTAAATATGTATTTCAGCCTTTATTTTTTTTAAAAAAAGAGTAAAATTAGTTGTAAATGTGATGTGTTTAATATTATTACTCAAACTATGTGGAGAAAAATTGTCCTATTTTCTTCAATATATGGCATGAAAATACACGTGAATGCCTTCCAGAAAACATACTTCTTATAAATAACAGTTTGGGCCCGAATGGCCGAGTGGCTAGCGCTCTGGTGCTCGGTACCACAGGTTTCGGGTTCGAGTCCCGGCGGTGCCATGGGTTTTGTAGTGGTTCGGAATCTACTTTAAACCGTAGGTCCCGGTCCTAATAGGATCGTAGAGCGTTGCAGGGCAGTATTACTCCGCGTCCGTGGCTTATCTTCAAGCTACACGCACCTCCTGTGTATTGCTAAATGAGTAACATCGGTGCAGCGCTTGCTTTAAGGCATCCAAGACTAGTGTCTAAGACCAAGCTGTCTAAGTGTTTGCCATCTGCATTAGAACAAAAAAAAAAAATAAACAACAGTTTTAACAAATGCAATTCAAAGTAGTATTTTTTGAGAAAAATTGTTACCTTATCTGTGATTTTTGCATTAATACTGTAACGTCTAGGCCTATACTAGACCTATATCGGCTTCGAGAAGAGGGCCAATTTCAGGTTCATGGGAACACTTTAAATTTCATTTACAAACATTATATATATATAAATATATATATATATAGAACTCTATTTACAAAAAATGAAAACTAAGGATAGAAATTAGATTCACAAGTGCAGTTCACTCTCAGAGATTTTCAAAGTCAAGATTGACAAACTGTCAAGGGGGCGTTAGCTTTCACTACTTTTCATTGCAGTAGACATTTCTAAACTCTTGGTCTATCACCAATCACGATGGAACAGCCCATAGTATATCATATTTAATTTATAGTTGTTTCGACCTGAGAAGGTAGCAAGGTATCTGCTATCTGATTTGAGTGACAGGTTGTTCTCATTAATATAGAACTCTAATTGCATGTAATATAACTACCTCCAATAAGGCTCGTCTATTGTTGTCAAATTTAAATGTTGTGTTTATCATATATTTGTCAAATAGCATACATTCCTTTCTCCTGGGAATTAAAGGCCAAAACTCTTCTCGTGAGAAAAAAAAAATGCTGCAAAGCTTACATAATGTAAATTTAACATTTGGAAAAAAAATTATTTTGAATATATGAAATTCAACAACGAAAAGCCTTAGAATTTTTAACTTAATTCTCTTAAGATTTCGTTAAAATTTATCTTTTACTATTTTCAAGAGAGAAACCAGAATAAAAAAAAAGTTGCAGACTTCAAAATCTTAAAGATAATCCATTGCTATTCTTTTTCCACCTTCAAATAGTGGTGAACCTAAATAAGTCTGTAAACAAATTGGCCTCTCCGTAAGAACTCTCTTATTTCTAAAAAAGTATCTTTCCCCGTTCTTTCATTGAATAATTCATAGTGCTATTCTGCACTTTCAGTTACTTAAAAGACGAAGGCATTCATTAGATATTCTGTCTGAATCTTGAGAATTCTCTTTTCACGGTACACTGAGTCGACCGGAGAAGTCGGAATTTTATTTTATTCCGATGAGTGTCTTTTGTTTCAGAAATTGTATTCGAGAATCTTTAAAGATTTCAGTCTCAGAATCGATTCGACCATGTCCCAATAGCTTATTTCATTTTCTGAAAGACATTTTCTTAACATGTCAGAGTTACAGTAATTTCACACAAAATGGTTTACTTGTCGAGAGGATTATAGCAATAACTTTCAAAAGATACACAGATAATGGTTTTCAGTTGCTCTTTTTGGGGTGATTCTGTTATATATATCATCTCTCAAATAAAACAATTTCTAAACTTGATTCAATTGAGTGTTATTCATAAGAATATTGGAAACATTATATAAAGTAACAATAATAATTGGTAATTTGTTATTTAATTATAGTGCTAGACTATAATAAATTGAATTCGTGAATCTTTAAAGATTTCAGTCTCAGATTCGATTCGATATGTTCCAGTAGCTTATTTAATTTTCTGAACGACATTTCGAGATATTCTCTTTACATTTCAGAGATGCAGTAATTACACACGAAAGGGTTTTGTTTTCGAAAGCATTATAGCAATAAATTTCAAAAGATAAACATATAATGATATTTGTTTGCTCTTTTAAAATGATTCTGTTATATATATTATCTTCAAATAAAACAGTTTTAAAACTTGCTGAAATTAAGTGGTATTCTTAAGAATATTGGAAACATTATATTAAGTAGCAATAATATTAATTAAACAATAATAATTTATAATTAATTATGTAATATAGTGTTAGACAATAATAAATTGTCAATTATTTATTGTTTCAGAAATTGTGTTCGAGAATTGTTTAAGATTAAATTTTCAGATTGGACTCGAACTTTGTCCCAATAGAGTATTTCGTTTTCTGAAAGACGTTTCGAGACATTTTCTTTACATTTCAGACAGGCAGTAATTTCACACGAAATGGTTTAGTTGTCGAGAGCATTAGAGCAATATCTTTCAAAAGATAAACAGATAATGGTTTTTGGTTGCTCTTTTGGAGTGATTCTGTTATATACATTGTCTTTCAAGTAAAGCAGTTTCAAAACTTGATTCTCTTAAGAGCTATTCGTAAGAATATTGGAAATATTATATTAAGTAATAAATTATCAATCTGAAGTATTTCAGCACATTGAAAATCTTTCTAACACTTTTAATTTCGTATATTATTTTCATGCATTCAATAGAGATAGCAACTATTATGATTTGGTTTTGAAATAAAACCCGTTTAAAGACTAAGAAAATTATTTATTATGAATTAAAGGGCTATTTAGTAAGAGTATTTGTTGTGTCTAATTCTCTGTGTCCTGCAGTGAGGGACTGACATCCCATAATAATAATCTACTGATGGATGGATTTTGTTTGTCGTCCTGCGGTCATCCTGTGTTCTCTTTAGGCTAATTAGACCGCGTCGTACAGTTTATCGTGGATTCCTAAAATATCAAACAATTCCGATAATATAATACTAATAAAAATCAGAATTTAATTACAAAATTGCAATATCAATAAAAGTTTTGTTTAGCACGATGATTATTTTAATCTTTTGTTTTATTTTCAACATCTTAAAAAAAATCTTCCCGCCTAATAAAAATCACAAGACAAGAATGATTCTCATTATACTTTTGAGGTCTTTCACATAAATAAATTAATTAATTTTATATAATTCTAATGCTATTTTTTGTAACAAGGGCATGAAATTGGATGCATTAAAACAATTTTTCCTTAATACTCCCTCTCTTTATTAGTGACAATGCTCTAAAATCTTGTTGATTTTTTTATAATGGCGACAAATTTGTGCTTTGACTAATTAATGCCATTATTTAAAATAGTGAAGCAAAGAAATCAATACATTCAAGCGGAGAGACAAACAATTTTCCAAGTTTTTTATGATGCCATGTTGAAAAATACTGAAAATTCCAACTAGGTATTCTAAGGGTAGATGTATAATTTTCCGATACGAACTTCACCAAGTATGAAGTAATTTCCAAATAATCCTCTTTGTAAAAGCAGTGAATTTGACTGTTCTCTAGAAATCTAGAGAACTGTCAGTCCTACTGCTACTGATAACTATTTGAATAATTATATAATTTCAACGATACTTATTTTAATAATCATTAAAAACATAAAAACAATATTTTAAAACTCAGCATTTATGCTAAAAATAATTAACTAAAATTGCTTTTAAAGCTTTTTTTGCCCAACTCGAACCTTAGTGTCAAAGTAATAAGCTAGATTGTAGCTAGAATCTGGTCTGGTTCATATCTATGATAGTACCTTTTGTAGTCACTTCTGATAGAAACAAAGATACGCGGTTAAGTTTGGGACACCATGTAAAAGCTTCTACGGGTTTCTCATAAACACGTGGTTTCTCATATAAAAAAAATTAGAGATATCCTCTGAATAACCTAAAGAAAACCAATATCGCAGTGATATTTAAAAAAAAAACCCAAAATAATAATAATTATAATAATAAAATTAAAATAAAAAGAATAAATTAAATTAAAGAAATAAATAATTAGATATCCTCATTTTTGAATAAAATTCAACTCTAGTTAAATATATATATATATATATATTTAATATAATAATCTAAATTCTATATATCTATAATATAATAATATAATAATCTAATCGGTCTAATTAGCCTAAAGAGAACACAGGATGACCGCAGGACGACAAAAAAAATCCATCCATCAGTAGATTACTCATGGGATGTCAGTCCCTCACTGCAGGACACAGAGAATTAGACACAACAAATACTCTTACTAAATAGCCCTTTAATTCATAATAAATAATTTTCTTAGTCTTTAAACGGGTTTTATTTCAAAACCAAATCATAATAGTTGCTATCTCTATATAAATATAGAAATATATATATATGTATATATATATATTCATATATATATATGTATATATATATTCATATATATATATGTATATATATTCATATATATATATATTATATTTCTATATATATATTCTTCAGCCAACGGCGTTCCGTGGCCTTTCGGCCATTCGACGTTGTGCCGTCCCCTCGTAGCTTCTGTCGTGGTCGACATCGTCAATCGCACTGCAAGATTGAGGTGGTATGCAGTGCAAATGTCGGAGCGGTCGACCTGCCCATTTTATTCCGTAAGAGTCAGTGCAAAGTGGGCAGGTGGACGAGCCACGACCCCGATGCGGCTAAGATGTTCTTGTAGGTAGTCGGGCCTCGCGGTTGGACCACCATTCGGAAGGTGGCAACCGCGACTCTCTCAGGCTGCTCCCTTAGGTATGTTGAGGTTCTTCTACCTTTTACCCTTGGCGGCCTGCTTTCTTGCATTATTGACGTAATTGGTCACAGTTCTGTTAATGGTGCTGCAGCTGGCGCTGTAGTGAGAGGGCGATCTGGCTGTTTCATATTGCATCCTTGCTAGGGTAGAGCATCTGCCCTGTCATTTCCCTGTACATCGCAGCGGCCTGGGACCCATTACAACGTGATATATAATATAATTACATACATATATATACGAGAGTAATTCTGAAAATTTTGAGACAGTGGCAGACAACAAACGCAGGAAAAAAAAATATTCGTTAAAATTATAAATTTGAACTCTTTTATGGCCGCAGACGAAAATCCGTGGCAACAATTGCAATTTGGATGTCGTAGAATAGATTTTGGAAGAAAGGAAAAGGGAATTGACGCGAGAGTACTATCAAGATATGATTTTCTATGATTTTAAAGTGAGGTTAAATCAAGAAGAATGCCTTCAACGTTTACAACTAGCATATGGAGACGAAGCTCCATCTCGTGCTACTGTATTTAGATGGTTTGCAGAATTTCGTATAGGTCGAAGTTCTGCTGGATCAAGAACACAAAGGAAGACGTTCATCAGCTGTAAGTCCAGAAAAGTGTCGGCATACGAAAAATGTTAGTCGATGATAATCGCTGCACTTACCAAATTATAAAGAAGAAACTTAACATTGAATCCACAGCCATACATAGAATTATTCATGAAAAACTGCATATGAAAAAATTAATTTGTCCTTGGGTCCCCCATAATTTAACAGAACACCAAAAAAAAGGAGCGTGTCAGAATCTGCAAAAAACCCATAAAATTACTTAACGATGGTGGACATCGCCTTATTTTTAAAATCATAGCTGGCTATGAAATTTACATACCGTTTTTTTTTACCTCGTATATTTCACTCCCCCACTATTAAGAGACTAATAAAAAATATCCTTGTGATACATTAAGTATGATTGACTCTATGTACAGATGATGTGTTGTATGAGCAGATTCTACCGATGAAGCCTTTTCCTTGATATCTAATGATGGTAAAATTTTAAAAGAAGCTGGTATGAACTTAAAAAATTTTGAAATTTATTCGTTAATTTTTGAAAATAAATAAAGGAAAAAAATAATTTCCTATATAGCAGACTTAAATCCAAAAAGCACGACAAACTCTAGGTATAAATTTGAATTATGTGGAAAAATAAATTTAAGCTAAATATGCAACAGTTTTATAAAATATTTGTTTGGTAAAAGAAAACTAAATATAGTGTATTACAAACTATGGCTGAAATTCATGATCCAATAGGATTTCTTGGTCCTTTTGCTGTTAGGATTAAGTTTTTGTTGCAGAAATTATGACAATCAGGCATAATTGGAATATAAATTTGCCTCTTGTTTTCAATGTGAAATTAAAAAACGGGGAAATATTATTAAAATTGCGTATTCCTAGAATACATATTTTGAATGAAAAATTTAAAGTTATTGCTAAAATGGAGCTTTAGTAAGTATTTTGTGATGTAAGGCTTAAGAGATATTGAGCTGTTGCGTATTTTATTATTATTCACACTCTATTTCATTTGTATTTTCTAAGAGCCGAGTATCTCCGCTTAAGGAACTAACTTTACCTCACTTAGAATTAACAGAATTAATTTCCGTAAAGATTGAATAAAACCTATTTAGTATTCTGAGAAAAATACATTTTGATTCAGTGACTCTCAATTAGTATTACTTTGGATAAAAGATTCAGCTACATTTGGAAACTTTTTGTTGCGAACAATGTTCGTGAAATTCAAGACCAAATTTAATCCTCTCACTGGGAATACTACAAGTAAAAACCCAGTCGATTTAGTTTCGCGTAATTCAACGATATCTGACATTATAACAAATCGCCTTTGGTCCCATGGTCCAGTATGGTTGAAGAAATATACGCTACCAACTTCTCAATTTGATTCTAAAATAAACTTAATTCGGAGGAAATTCTACAAGCATGCCGAAAAGTAGTTTGTTATCTTGCAAGTGAAAAGTCTTCATTAAGGAATTAAAGGGCTATTTATTAAGAGTTAATTACAAAAAGTTAATTTTCTTCTTGGACAAACTTGAAACGCGTCATTGCATGGTGTGTAACATTAATTTTTAATGCAAAAACCGCACAAAAAATTAAAGGATTTAAAAATATTGATAGGATTTAAATAAATTTTAAATTTAAAGGATTTAAAAATATTGAAGAATTTGATAAAACGAGCAATTCAATTTTGAAATTATGAAGATAATTTTTTTCGGGAAAGGAAGTGGGTCGGATTTTTTTAAAACATGATATGCAATTTTAGATATAATAAAAGGTGTAAGTACCTATTTTTAGGTATGCCGTTTTTTTTTTTGCCTGTTTTTTTACTCGAATGCAATTCTTAGCATTTATTTTTTGTATAAATTCTGTGATTTGTTTTACGTGTAGAAATATTAAAATCATGTCCTTCACATCTTTTTTAAATCAAATAATACTTTTTTTCCTCCTAATCAATAAAAATATAGTCTTCAATGTATAATTTATTTTTTAAAGATATTAAATATATATTAAAGCAAAGAATAATTATAATGACCCAAATTCAATTCTATTTTAAACAGGTGGCATCCATGGTTTTTTTTTACTCATTTAAATTTAATTTATGAAGGTATTAATCGTTGCAAGAATGTCTGAATTCTCATTACAGCTATATATATTAATAAGATTTATTTTAATTGCCCTTTCCTGGTTTCCATTTCAACAAATTTATTAATTACAACACCATAATTAACATTTTTAACAGAAGAAAGATAGTCGAATCGGTCTTGTTCGATAGTTGATCTTCAAAAACAATTTTTTTATTAATTTCGAATTGCTAGAAATTAACTCGCAGGAAGCAATAGAAACATTAACAGTTAGAACCATTCAAAGAGTTACAATAGTATTTGAGTAAGACTCAGTTAAACCAATATAATGAAGAGCCTGATTATTAAGCGGAGATGCAGTTTCTATATTTGGTATAAGTGTCGTTACTTGAAACTTCGAGGTTTCAAATGCATATATGAATTCGAGCTTTTTAAAAGCCTTTGCTATGTTTAACAGTCAGATCGATCTGCAACGGATTTCTTAAAATCAGCAACGCTCATTTATTGCAAGTACGAAACATAGAGGAAGTATGATTATATATATATATATATATATATAATATAATATATATATAATGTTATGCGTGGAGGAGTATACCTGTAGGACTTGCAACTCATGCACTACGAATGATACCCAACAGGCAATGAATGATCGACGGGAGGAATTTTATGGCGTGCATGTCATAAGGGAGAAAACATCCAGACATCCAGGCACTCTGATAATCGATGCGATACAATAAGATTCTGTCATAATCTCCATCGATAGTGACCAGTCAAAACAGTCAGATTCATGTGGAGTTTGCAACTGTTTTAAAATGATTAGATTTCAAATGCACCCAAAATTTAGAAAGAAATCTAAATGCATTTAACCAGGAGTGATGTTGTGTGTTTTCAATCTCTTCTCATCTGTTTAACCTGATGGTAGAACCGATTCACCATACAGAACCCATTTATGCTTTTACGGATACATCACCTTTCATTCCCGGCATCTACACGGGAACTTCTGTTTCAAACCTATACCTCTTATTACGTAAATCATGTGTGCTGTATAAAAATCTTTATGCAAAAACAATTCTATGAACAGATTGTTACAATATATACGGAATGTCTCGGCTCCAAATTTACAAATTTTTAAGAGGATAGGTTGCATCTAAACGAGTCGGAATCATATAGCAATGTTAATTTGGGAATGCTTTCCATATAGTATCCATAGAAACACAAGAAAAGAAAGGATACCATGTAAATTAATTTCAGGTTTATTAGTGTATAACAGAAGTAAAATGGATAAAAATAGCAAAGATGAAGTAAGGATGCGTCATTTTTTTTTTTTATATATGTTATGTATGTATGTTATTTGTGCACTGCAGCAGCATCTATCATGTAGTCCTCTAGCCCGCATACTCAAACTTTTATTGTCCTGTACCATTCCAGTACAATGTCCATATTTGGAATTGTATTGAACGTTCACGACTCAAGACGATTCTTTAGAAAGAATCCATTTCAGATAACCACCAGTGAATGATTTCATAAAAAGCTATGCATGGGACTGCATCTCATTGGATGTAGTACCAAACCGTATGGCTTGCTACTAACGCTACTTCAGTGAGTAAAAATGAATATTCTCTGATATTCCCCTCGAATTTCTCACACCTTTACTGTTTAATCTGTTTTTCATTCTATGCTATGTTATTTACAATCACTAAGGTATATCCTAGAAATTTATAAACTTCGCACTGAGGATTCCTGTATAGGAACTTCGTCTTCGCTACAAACATAAAGAGAAGGAATAAGTCGTGATAATTTAATTAGTTATATATTGTTTTTAAAACATTC
The DNA here is from genome assembly GCA_021605095.1 of Caerostris extrusa. Classification (NCBI taxonomy): domain Eukaryota; kingdom Metazoa; phylum Arthropoda; class Arachnida; order Araneae; family Araneidae; genus Caerostris; species Caerostris extrusa. Next base: position 30,909 of record BPLR01012409.1, read on the forward strand.
GATAACTTTATAATACAAATAAAATCTTTTTTAAATGTGTTAGGAAAGTGATAATGTTATTAAATTAATTTAATCAGGCAAGCATAAATTTAAGACTGGTTATCTGACCATTTTTACTTTATATCGTTTGTTGTCATATGTAAAATAGAACTTTCAAAAGATTTCTATTATCTTATTTACAAAATGCGCTTTTAAAAGTAAAATTTGGAGAGTCTGATAAAATTTCTAAGCCTGATGTATATTAAATTTGTGTTCTGATTAGCATCATTTCGTTAAAGGATACAATTAAATTAGCCAGACAGCAGTAGTTTCTTCTTTGAAATTCTTTGAATATTAATTTATTAAGATTATAACAATTCATTTTTTTCAATTTTACCACGATTATTATTCAATGAAGTAAATATAAAAAATTTAGTGCAATGTTTACGAGATTTTTGAAATGTATTTAAGGCAATACATTTATTTAAAAAAATTATAAATATTTTTATGCTATGAAATTTTTTTAAAGATAATTTTAATTTAAAATTACTGAGAACGTAATTTAATTTAAAATCAATTACGTTCTCAGTAATTTTAAATTAAAAAGCATTATTTTAATTTCATATTAATTTAAACATGTATATTAATGTTAATTAAGTCTGTTAGATTGAAGCAAATATACTCATAAGAGAACTTTGAACCAAATTTCCAATTTTCTTAAAGGTTCAAAGAAATTGCCAAAATAATGTTTCCGCTATCATCTTGTATGAATCAATAGTTCGGGAATATAACAATACAATTTTATAATTACGTTCGTTTCTTTTATTTTAATACTTTGGGTTTGCTTTGGTTTGTCGCTCTACGGTCATCTTGTGACACGAGGGCTAAACAGACCGGGGACTGCAGTTTAAAGTGGATGTCGAAACACTCGCAAAAATTCCATGCCACCGCCATGATTATTAATAATTTGGGATCAGAATATTTTTCTATGCAGATATCTCAGTTATTTTACATTACTACTCTGGGGAAATTGTGATAGAAAATAATATAATAAAAATGTAATAATAATGTAAACTATTGTAATAATGTAAAATTAGTTGTAAAATTGAATAAAATTGAATTATTTATAAAGAGATATTTTAATCATAGACAATTTTAATAGAATTTTAATGAAAGTAAGAACGAATTCAGATTCCTTTTTGCAGGTATTGCTTTTGCAAAATTCATAAAATCAAGTTCATTTATAATATTTTGTTTTTACTAACTTTTTACTATACAGTTTGAAATTTAGTATGAAAACGACAACCCACATAAGATGCTAAGCCATTACCCGCTTGTACTAAACCATTAATATACAAAAATATTAAAAAAAAGTGAATATGAGTTTCTATAAGGATTAGCAGATTTTTTTTTAAGTATTTGATTATAACTAAACAGCTGATCTCTTTGCAATTTTTCAATTTCTACTATTAGTTCACACTCTTCCCTATATATATTTATATATCTTGTCCAAATTTTCAATCGTTAATAAAACACTTTTTATTCCTCCGCTCAAGTTCAAATACATTTTTTTTAAACTTATAGTGGATGACACTGGACGTTAATACAGTTTTTCAAATATTAATTCATTAATTAAATTTAATTAATTAATTTTAGTTTTATATGGGAGAAAAAAAAAATTCTCTTATACAATATATCTAGCTAAATATTTAGCAGGATATAAATTTAGGAATAAATGCCGTCAGTGGCGAACCGTTGTAGATCGCTGGAAAAAAATTTCTTTTTCAGATTCTTCTTTCATTTTGGGTTCTAGTCTGAGTCAAGGAGGGAACAAAAAGGAAAATGAAACATGTGAATAAATTAGTGAAAGAGATGGAAAGTGTGTATGTGAGAAAGAGAAAGTGTGTGAGAGAGAGAATTTTTACTAACATAAAAAAATGAAAATTATTTATAAAAGACTTTCTGCAATATAGTGGAAAAAAAAGGAATTGACTTAAATTTTTTTTATATTACTTGTTTTAAATAAAGTAACAAACTGAGGATAATTATATCGAACAAAATTAAAAGGCAATATATTATCTTGCAATAAAACTAGAATGACATATGTATATTTAAGTACTGCAACATGTAGCTTATTATTTTTATATCTGAAAGGTTTTCTCTAAATGTTCAAAGAAAGCCTATTTTATTTTAAAAATATTTACGTGTTTCACGTTTTTCTTAAAAAGTAAAACCCTTTTACAGAATATATGTCTTGAAATGCACTGCAAAGTTAAATAAAACTATTGCAAATATTTTAAAACGAGACTTTGAATTTCAGTTTACTTCTAGGATATTTCTAAAAAGAAATTTAGGCCTAAAAGTTTTGTGAATTTACAAAGACAAATGGAACAAAAATTGTCCAAGAAGTTTTTCTAGATTTACAGTTTAGCTCGCAGTCCTCGTAAAAGCAATTTAAATATGCTCTTTTATGAAAAAGGAGCTTGTTGAAAGTCTTTTAAAGTACATGCTTTAAAACTTGTCAAATATCTTTTTCAAGTTATGCTTTTGTATTTCATATTCAGTTTAACTAAACAAAACCTGAAATGTCCAACAATTTATTATTTTGGCATGTCATTTGTTAATCGCATTTTAATGCCATTTGAAAATATATCATTTCCTGATCTTTATGTTCAAAATAATGAAAAAAAAAAAGTTTTAAATTTTTGTTTTCTTTCTTTTAGCATGAGTTAACTTTATATATATTCTACTAAACATTATATTAACTTGATAGAAAGGAATAGGCTTATAAGCATTTATGTTTACAGATTTTCGAAATATAAAATCTTTTAATGTATAAAATCTATAATATTTTTTTTTATTATTTTATTTATAAATATATTCCTTATACGATTAAAATATTATATTTATATCTATTATATAAATATCCTATATTTATATTATAAAAATATATCCTTTATTCCTATTTAAAAATTTGAAAATATATCATTCCCAAACTTATATGCTAAAAATAAAAAAAAGTTACATTTTGTTTTCTTATGCAGTAATATATATATATATATATATATAAAGAAAAAAAGATATAAATATATTATACGTTAAAATGTTTCATAATTTAATCAGAAATTTTTTAAAGACATTTAATCTAATATATAGATCATTTAAGCATTTAATCTGTGTATGTATCAATATATCCAATATATATGTGTGTGTGTTTTTATTTATTCATTGATTCATTAATCATTAGATAATTTATTAATACTATTATTAACAAATAACAATAATATACTCGGTAATGAATTATTTTAATTCAAATATTTCAGTCATAAATAATAATATGTATATAATCTGAATTTTTTTTTTAAATTTTTTAAAGAATCTTTTATTTTGAAATAATGTTATTAAAGTTTAATTTAAGGAATAAATCATAATGGTTTAGTAAATTTTGATAGTTTACAAAAAAAAAAAAATCAACAAATTAAAAAAAACTAAAAAAAAAAAATTGATATTATACTCTTCTTTGCATTTATTTTCATAAGATTGACTGAATTTAAAAGAGGCTTTTAAATAATTTTTTTTTTAAATTTTATTTGTACTATTATTTAAACTCTAAATTTTATATGAAAATAAAATCAGTCAAAGAATTACAGTTTTGTATTTTTTTTCTAATGGAAGACTCCTTCATTGTTATTTTTTGTATGATGTAATGTTTTATAAGGATTTAAAGGTTATGTATAGAAATTTAAAAAAATTGAAATCTAGCTTTATAAATTAAGAAAATAAAAATAAAAACACATAATAAAAATTTACAAAATTTTTATTAATTGAAATTTCAAAATGATAAAAAAAAAATAATAAATAAAAGTAAAAAAAATTAAAAATAAAAAAAAAAAAAAAAAATAAAGCGCATTTGAACTGAATAATAATAATAATAATTTAAAACCAGTTTTAAACCTAAAGTTTAAAAACAGTCCGCTCTTATTAAAAATTATAATACCATAAAAATTAATTAAATTTTTTTTTTTGAAGAAGAAGAGTTTATTTAAAATCACTACAGCTTTAAACCAAATTACAATTTCGAACAATTTAAACATTTTTTACCACCACAACATATAAACCGTCGTAAACATTTTGATTATATGTGAATGACATTTCTGAATAACATGTGAACAGTATACTAATAAATAAAATTTTGCTTGCATATTTGTGTAGATTTTTTTGTTTTGAAAAAATGTAAAATTTTTGGTATATTATTAAATATTCATAATGAATTTATCTTATTGCTTAATGAAATCAAAGCATTTTATACGTAAGTTTAGGTTAATACTTTAATGTAGTTGAAGTAACATATATTTAACTAAGTAACCACTTACATAATGCATCACCATTACATTAAGTGCATCAAAATGGTGTAAAAGTACTGAATGACTTTTAGAAGACTTTCAAGATAAATACATCTGATAAACTCATCTCCACAACTGTAAATGCAATGTATCTAACTTATAATATTTTTCTTCAAAATAAATGACTGTATTAAACATTTGAATTTTTATGCATATTTGTTTACTTAATTTAAACATGTTTGATTTAATGAATTTTAATTATTTTGAATTTTTTATACTTATAATCATATTTGTAACCAATAATCTAATTTTATAAAATATGTATTCGTTTAATCAAATATCTGTAATGGATTGTTTTTGAAATAATATTGGAAATAAGAAAACTTAAGTGAATTTATTTTAATATCTGCTTTTAAAAAATTATTTTTACAATAAGTATTGTTAGGAGTTAAGTTATTAGAAATAAATTGCTATTCAGTAAAATAAACTGCAAAATATCAGTAAAATTCAGATTAATTATAGAAGTGTTAATTAAATAAATTTAAAGCAAACTACATTTATTTAGTAAATTAATAATGCTTAAGAAAACTATATGAACAGCATAAACAAACTATTTATTTTCTTGTTAAAATAAGCTAAATGGTAAATTTTGTGCACAAGGTAGACATTAAAATATATTTATGCAACTTAAAATAAGTAGCGTTCTTACTGAAGGTTAAAATCAATGAGATTTACCATCACAATAGAATCAAAAGCCAAAGTTTTAATTGGATCCAGTTGAAATTAGCATCTGAAAGTTTAATTTTAAATGCAATTACTTTACGAATGAAGCTTAATATTATTTACTGAGTTTAAGCAGGAGCTGTTTTGACCTTTTTCTGTTCTATTTGGATGTAAAATATGAATAATTGAAATTACAAAATAGAATGAGCATTAGAATTAACATTTTTAACAGAATAATATGTCTGTATTTAAAGTGAATGCATAGAATTTGTTATCAAACAATAGATAATAAAAAGAAAATTGGGTGAATTCAAAATAATGATTAAAAAAAAAATATTATGCCTATTGTAGTTTCTACACAAGTTAAAAGTATTTTCTTATGTTTAAATTTAATTATATTTTCGTGTAAAAATTTACTGTAAAGATATAATTGTAAAATGTTTGTATAAAATTTGAGCTAAGAAAAATTATTTTGACAAGAAGAATTTCTTCTCCACTTTTTTAAATTCATAAAAAATATTTTTTGTTGTTGAATTAAATTTGATGATTTTAATAGTAACGTTGTAGAAATTAAGATCGAAATGTATGCTTTACATTAAATTAATAACGTTATTTAAAATACTATAGCGTCATTAGCTGCAGGAATTTTTCCAACATAACTTCAAGAAATTATGGGAATTTAAAAGCATGAGACATTTTATAAAGCAGCTGTGTTCCAAAAATTACAAAATGAATAGGCTTATGCTCATTTTGTAGTTGTCAAATGAATATACACTGAAGTGACAAAAGGCATGGGATAGCAATATGCAAATTTTCAGATTTAGCATCACGTAAAACAATATAAATGCGCAGTGCTTTCATTTTTGTTCAAGTTATTCATGTGAAGAGGTTTTGACGTGATGATGAGCATCGACGGGAATTAACAGACTTTGAAAATGCAATGGGTCATGCCATTTCGAATCGTTAGAATTCAATATTCCCAGATTATTCAAGAGTATGAAATTTTAACATCCCACCATGGAGCAGTTTGCACTTAACGACTGAGACCGGCGACGTCTGCAAAGAGTCGTAAATTCTAACAGACAAGCAACACTGCGTCAAATAACCGCAGAAATCAATGGGACGTACAAAGGACTTGTCTGTTAGAACTGTGCAGGGAATTTGGTATTTCTATTCCAGAAGAAGACGGTCGAGTGCCTTTACTGACAGAACGACATGAATGCGCTTGCAGCGATTCGTGCATCAAAGCAATATCGGTTGGTTAGATAAACCGTGGCCTGGTCCGATGAAAATTGAGCTGATTGTAGGGTTCGATTGCAGATTACGTAATCAATGGAAACTGTCAGCAAGGCACTGTTCCAGCTGGTGGTGGCTCTGCAATGGTGTGGGCTGTTTTTTCATGGCATGGACTTGGTCCTCTGGTGCGACTGGACCGAAATTATGGAAATGCTTTTGTTTAAGATCACTTGCAGCCATTCATGGACTTCATTTACCCAAAAACGATGGGATTTACATGGATGAAATGCGCCATTTCACCGGGCCACAACTGTTCGCGATTGGTTTGAAAACATTCTGAACAATTCCAACGAATTATCTTTTAGATCGCCCGACATGAATCCCATCGAGCATTTATGGGACATCATCGAGAGGTCTGTTTTAGACTCAAAATCCTGCACCATCAACGCTTTCACAATTATGGACGTCTATCGAGACAGCATGGCTCAATATTCCTGCAGAAGACTTCCAACGACTTGTGGAGTCCATGCCACGTCGAGTTGCTGCACTTCGCCGGGCGAAAGGAGGGCCGACACGATATTAAGAGGTATATGACATTTGTCTCTTCAGTGTATGTTCATATGATAAAGGCAAGATATAATGAAGTTTCTATTTGAAATTGATATAACTTTTACACATTCATTTTGTTTTTCAATTCCTTCTATTAGCTCACACTCTCCCTATATATATCTTGTTCAAATTTCCAATCGTTCATAAAATACTTTTTATTCATCCACTCAAGTTCAAATAAATTTTTTTAACTTGTGGATGACACTGGATGTTAATACAGTTTTTTTAAATATTAATTCCTTCATTAAATTTAATTAATTATTTTTGTTTTTTTAGGTGCATATATCTACTAATAGATGGTGCCAGATAAACTTAATAAAAATGAATGAAAATTATTTATAAAGGACTTTCTGCAATATAGTGAAAAAAAAAGTAGGAATTGACTTTAAAATTTTTTTTATTACTTGTTAACTGAAAGCCTACATTGGCAAACGTATTTTACTGAATGCATGGCTTTTATACTGTGGTTTTAAGAATGTTTTTTCTTTGAAGTAATTTCGAAAAGATTCCTTCGCTGCCCAAAACCCTAATTGTGAAATTTGAAGAAACTCTTGAAAGAGAACACAAGTGTGGCGTAAGAGGAAAGTGATATGAAGCAGAGGTAATGGATGATAGAGAGAAAAGTGGAATAGGACATCATATCATATTTCAGAGATGGAAATCTCTTCATTGTTCATTGCAGACGTTGTATACCAGCTTTAACCTGTATACAATCCGGCAAGAAGATTCTTAAAAAAAAATTTGAACTACTATACTGATTTACTGTATCTTAAGGGAGAACTATTATCTACAGAACAATGTGTCTTTTACTCTATGTCCTACAATTCTATAGTCATTGGGATTTACAAAATTAAATCACATGATATTTACATTTATTTACTTTTATTTACATGGAACATTCTCTGAACGAACGAGCTACTTTTTTTTATTCACTTGTTTTTCACATATTTGCAAAATTATGATTACGCAAAATCTTCATAAATTCCGTTGTAATATTTTTATTGATATAGCGCTGATTTATTGCAATATTTATAATGAGATTTTTTTTTTTTTCCGAAGCTCTCAATTTTTCTATTTTTGTGACTTTCACAGGACATCGGTAAGCCAAATTATTTGAGCATCTATTCATCTTCTAGCAGGCTATGAAGAACATATCGACCCTTTGCCCATTGACCCACCACCCCTTCAGTAAAGCCTACCACATTTGTGATTGGCAAGCAAGTTACCTCATCCCGTATAGGTTGAAGTAATCAATAGAAACGGAATCAACTTTTGCAAGAATTTATTTCAAATCATAATGCCAATCATGATGAGCCACACTGTGATTCAAGTAAATATGGCATCATTATCTCTATATTAAATAGCTATTCTACAAGAACTTTTGAAGACAATCCATTTTTTTTTAGCTTTATGTAAATTTTATTTTCTTTAATTCTTAGGTCTTACAGACTTAATTTGCTGAAGCAAAGATTCGAGCAAACAAAGGCTGTTAGAAGAAAAGAAAACCGGGTAATTGCATTTCTTGTACACGGTTTATTGCATTTCTTATCTTACATTGCTCAATTACTTTACTTGTTTTAGTACAGCACAGATAGCAAAGAACCATAGTAAATTACGAGGCACAAATGATGTCATAAAAATACCATTGCAATTTTAACTTCTGTGCTGAAGGAAGAAAGCTATGAAAGCTGTCAATCTGATAAGGCCTACAGAGTTAGCTTAAGAACAATTAGCTTCATCAAAAGTTACATAAAGAACTTTGGAGACATTCCTGATACGATTGATATATTGAGTTCCTATACATGTAATTCATAATTCAATTGTTAGCATCAATTTTTCTTTATTTGTATTAAAGTGATTTTGTTTCCATAACCATTTAGTTAAATTTTTTAAAATCCTTTCTTATCTTATATAATTAAATTAAGAAGTAGAAAAGCAAAATCTTTAGCAATTATATGATCAATTATTTATGTGTAGTGGAGCAATGGTATGGTTATTATCTACCTTAAACTGAAAATAACAGACATCAAAGCCTTTATGGAGCAGCCAACAGGATGAAAAAATGTTAATATAAATGAATTTATCATTTAATATTAACGTGAAAATTTTCTTTAATCTTTTCTTATTTTTTTATTTGAATCAAATATTTCATTTGTAACTTTCGTTTAGGATGTTATATTCCATTAATAATGAAAATAATAATTCAGAAAAGTTACAAAATTTAAAAGTTAATCAAATTTATGCTAATTTTATTATTTTCAATAAAAATTTCTGTTTTGTTATTGAAAAGACATTATGTGTTTTTACACGCTTTATTAATCTAGGAAAAAAAAAATAAAAATATAATTAATAAGTTACTAAATATATAACTTAATCTATTTCTTAATTAAATCTTTGTTATTCTATCTCATTTTGAAATAGTAATATAAATATAAAAGCCGTTAATGACAGATATTTAAAATCCATGGGACATCATTTGTAACTTTAAACACACCTTATTGAAATGATCTAATCTCCGTTTTTTTATCAAATAAATTTAATATTTGTAGCCATTCGAATGTATTTGCTAAATTTCCGTAGATCTCATTGTTCATTACTATTATTAATTTTTTAATTAGTTTAAAAATACTTTCTGAATTTGAAAAATTTGATATGCAAATAAAAGTTTATTTCATCTGAATATTTTTTTTCAATGTTCAGTTGTATTTTTTAATATTGATTAAAAACTTCAACACCACAGAAAAATATCAATTACATTATGCTCTATATTATGTATTATTTTGTAACATTTTATGACGAAAAATTCATAATTGACGAAATTTTAAATTCATCTAGGGAATTTTTTCAGAGTCAGTGTTATTTAACTTTTATTGTACAAAAATATTTGCTTATAGATTATTCAGTCTTCTAGAAAATAAAAGTAATTCAATTACAATGTAATATTCTGTTCTATATTAAGATAAATTATATACTTTTATATGATAGAAAAGCCATAAAAATATTTAATAAGTATAGCACATTTAAGATACTTTCAAAAGATTCGAAATTACATTTGATGATTCACCTTGTCGTCTTCAAATTCTTATTATAAGTTAAATTTATGACAAAAATAAAATGGTATCAAATAAAATTATGAAACACTCACATTTTATTCATTGAAAAGTAATTTTCTATATGCCGGGATTTTAACTTTTTCCCAATGGGATTACTCAATTATTATTGTAAATCAAAATGCGATGTATATTTCTTTTATCAAACGTTATAGTTATCAAAATATATTTTTATTTAAAAGACTATACATATTTTTCAGAAATGTAATGTGCATTAACGTTTAAAAGAAATTTATTATAATGCGAATTCAACTAATATTTTTCCAGTTTTTTTTCTTATTTGGTTGATTTATTCTTATCTTCACAAGACAGTAGAAATAATAAGTATATTTTCTTTCTTTGAGAGTATTTCTAAAACAGCAATTCAGATTACAAAGATACCAGACGAATATTTTTATAAACATAAGTCTGCTACAGTTGAAATCAAAGAGAATTTGAATTATCTGTTTTTTTTCCCTTAATCTGAAAAATATTAAATTCATCATATGTTCTCAACATTTTACGTGTTATACGTAATAATGGAATGGAAATATATGCAAGTCTAGTGAAGAACTAAAAAATATTTATTTTTACTATTAAGAGTTTTTCAACTCAATAATGAAAATAAATATAAGCACCACTGGCAGTTTTGGTATACTAAAGTGCTTATATTAATAATGTTAACTCTGTATCTTTCCCGGTTATATCAGTATTGACATGCGTAACTAGCGTGCAAGAGAACTTAGGTTGAATCTGCTGGAGGAGTCCGTTGCAGTTACTACTAGATGACAGTTGTACAAAGTTCTTAGTGGTTGTCTAATGGGAATATTTTTATTTTTTATACAACACAAAAATTCGGGGTACAGACCTGTCAGAAGGCAACGTCCTTCTCTCCTCACCGTTGGTAGGCTGTTCACAGCATAAATAGTGAAATGCGAAGTCCAGCAATGTTCAACAAAAACAAACGCTAGTTTTAACAAATGACGAATGGTGCACTTTTTCTTAATTGAAAACCATTTTCTTAATTGATAAAGTTTTTTGCGTAAATCTAGTTAATAATGAAAATTTATTAATTTTAATGTTTTCAACGCCAATGAAATGCTGAACTTGTTGACTAGTGGTAGCGTGTATAGCTACGAATTAGGAAAGGCCACGTTCAAATTCGCTAATAGCGTCTGTTGTAATGACTGCTTTCAAAAACGTGGATGCTCCATGTCAAACATGCGTAAAGCATTTCGCATTCAATAAGACTGCCTGGTAGAAGTTTTTCAGGTTTTCTCCCGTAAAACTCACAAATGCAGGATAATTTCTTCTAAAATGATACCTTCTTCTTGCCTGTCGATTGTATATTCGTGATATACACAAGAAGATAATGCCACACGAATAAACAAAATAAATTGTAATCGGCTGGGCGATATATACAGGTTGTCCATAAAATTTTGAATTTAAGGCAAGAACAAAACGCATAAAAGTAATCTTAAAAAAGGAAAAAAAAAACTGAAATACTTTCACTTTCAATTTATCATGTGTGAACATATTTTGCTGGACACATGGGAGTATATCAATGATCAATAATCCAAGAAATGTATGAAGTAGTTAGTCAGAATATTATAAAGGCGGAGTCTGCTAGATTCCGCTTATTTATTCGGTGATTATTTCTCTTGTGATTTTCGCCAAGTCATCTCCTAAACAAACTAAATAACTTCTACGGTTCCAAAAATACTACGGTTTCGGCGATTCCACTTGGTGCAGAAAATAGACTAGACGAAATTGGAAACTTAAAGTGCAGAATCCACACAAGAACAATAAAATTCAATAGCGACAAGAGCATAACACATTTAATAATTCTAAAACTTTATGAAGAAATAATTGTTCAAATAGTACAAGAAGCACTATTCAATCAGACAAAGAAGTTTGTTAAGTGAAGGTTAAATTAACTTTTATAAACCTAAAATAATCCTTAGACACTATTTGGAGGATGTTGAAACAATAACCTGTTTATATGAAAGCCACACAATTCAAAATGAATAACAGGGCTCGTGACTTGATATGAGTCAATCCTTGTATTTAGCAACTCCTATTTCATGCTTGTAGAGGCCAGATGGCCGAATGGCTAGCGCTCTGGCGTTCGGAACCACAGGTATCGGGTTCAAATCCCCATGGGTGTTGTAGTGGTTCGGAATCCACTTTAAACAGTAGGTCCCGGTCCTAATAGGATCGTAGAGCGCTGCAGGGGTATTGTTACTTCCGCGTCCGTGGCTTTATCATCAAGCTACACGCGCCCCTGGGTAATGTAAAGTGAGTAACATCTGTGCAGCCCTTATGGCGAAAGATCACGGTTTATTTGCCAGCTGCATTAGAAGAAAAAAATTTGCATGCTTGTTTTGAAACACACATAAAAAAAAGCATGTGAAAATCTGTGTTTATTTTAAATGAAAGTTTTCTCGTGTTGCACGAGGAGATTAATCTGCTTTAAATAATAACTTATAATCTTACTTTTAAATTTTAGATGAGTTTTTTTTTCAATTTTTATTACATTAAAATTGTTATAACTGTACTGGAACAAAAATATTTAGAAATCGAATAGTCCATCTTATAGCTTAGTTCTAGAATTAAAAATAATATTACATTAACTTAACAAATAATAAAAATCCTGCACTAAGCACAATAATAGCACAATAATAATAAATAAACAATAAAAACGAGAATTTAATAATAAATTAATATTATAAAATATAAAATAGCATATTGGGAATTATTAGAATAAAATCATGCATAACAATAGTAAGTAATGCATGATTATGAATAGTGGAATAAAGTTTAAAATATTCTTATTATCTGTTATAAAATATATGATTATCCTTTGAAAATGCCATTTTATAGAGCTTCTACAAATATATTCCACTTTTCTTCCTTAGGGATATTCCCAATCTATGGATATATCATGAATATGTTTTTTTCCCTCTCAAATACGAAGAACAGCTGACTGTATTGTAATTACTTTTCACGAGGGAATGCATGAGATTGTATTGAGTATGCACTAAGCCTCTTTGAAAAGCTGGTATTATTTTCGCAATAGGAGCTTTTATTATTCATAGTTTGAATGGAGCTCTACCGGTGTTGTTATTAAGATCAATGAATTGCTTGATATGTTTCCTATAGAGCACCTATAGATATATTTCATTTTATTCAATTTATAAATTCTTTACATATAAGGATTCCTATTATTGGTATTACAAAGAAGTAATAAATTTTTTTCTTGAAAACATTAAAGATCAAGAATATTTCGTAATTATTTTATTGTTAAAGGTTGTTTTAAATAAAAGCATCATTTTTTTCCATGTTTTAAATCAAGAAACAAAGAAGTGAATAGCCAAATTTATAAACACAATTTAACTCATTTTATTATTATTATTTTTAACGTCCTGCGATACTTTTATTCTCAAACAGAAAATAATAAACTCGAATTTTATGCATTTAAATATTTTTGAAAGAAGAAAACGTCATTATATTGTAAACGTGTTATATTGTATATTTTAGTTTTGGGATGAAATTCCAATTTCGATTATCTAAGTGAAGAATTTCCAAAATTGTTCAAAACCGAAATAGTTTTTGTAAAAGACAAAAATGTGATTTTTTGTAAACATATATCATATAAATATGCATAAAGAATAAGAAAATTTTTATATTAAGATGTTATACTTGTCACTTGTTTATCAATATGATTGATTGAAATTTTATTTTCCTCACAATTTTCAACCAATTTTTAATTTTTAGCCTAATGGCCACATTAACTACGACACTAAGTTGCAAGTGTCAAAACCGAATTAGCTAATCATATCACCATACTGAATTTTTCAATTACGCACACATTTTTTAATACGCTTTTATTAGTTTCACCTGTATGTTTGTTTGTAACTGACTCTTTGGGCTTGATTTTGCCCTACTTTAAGCGATGAGATATTAAATTATTCAGATCAGACAATAAAATATTTTGATAAGTTCATTATCTCATCATGATTAAGATCGCCAGGGTTAGTGATTTTGTTTTAACTTATGAAGAGCAATTTAACCCATGTAGAATGAAAGTACCTAAGACATTCAAACTTACGTGTGACAGTGGCACAACGGATAACGCGCCTGACTACGGATCAGGAGATTCCCTGTTCGAATCCTGGCTGGCTCGACATATTCGCATTTAGCCTTTGTTTTACTCACAATTAAATTATTGTAAGAACTATAGTTCCAGTCCTCCGTACCGGGACTCATTTAAATATTATAGTTTAAAAAACTAAAAAACTCTTTTAGAGTTAATCAAACTAAAAGCTTTTATAGTTAAAAACTAAAAAGTAAAAAATAATTGTTAACATAAGAATAAAATGAGTGACGCGAAAATGAATGTCACTGTTCTAAAAGCGTGGGGTGCTCGATATCAATCGTTATAATTTTTCACTAGTTTCATTCCGAAATGCAGAGTTAGTTTTAAAATGTCATACAAAGCACCCCACGCTTTTAGAACAGTGGCATTCATTTTCTCGTCAGCCATTTTATTCTTATGTTAACAATTATTTTTTACTTTTAGTTTGATTAACTCTAAAGCGTGTTTTTTAGTTTTTTTAAACTATAATATTTTTGTTTGAAACTCACAGCCGAGATGGGTGGAGTGGATAGTATAAGAGAGGGAGGTGGATCATGGCTTTTTTCCTCTTTCTGAACTATTTATCTCTATGAAAAACATTCTCCAAAATTAAGTATGCAAAAAACATTTACACATCCAAGTTATCTGATGTGTTTTAGAAGTCGCTTCTTATAAATTCCATTAGTAAACTTGATCCACAACTGCAAACAATTGTCAGTCGAAAGTTACAGCTACATAAATCTCCTTAATCATAATTATAATACTTAATTATGTTATGTCAATTACCTATATACGTCACTTACTGTAATTTTTAAATCAAATCTCAAATCATTAATTGCAATTAAAATGTTCAATTTCTTTACGTCTATCTGACCAATGTTGGGCCGTGAATGGTAATTTTGATATCCCTGGTTTAATGAATCATTTGATTTAACAAACATTATGGGAGTTGGTGTGTAGCGCCACCAAATAGAAAAAAATATTATTTAGAAAAATAAAGTTTTATTGTTAATCATTTGACATGCCATCGTTTGATGGCCATGCGATGGCAGCAATGCCTTATTGAAGGTATATCAAGAGGACCTACGAACCAAAACTGCACATCTGTACATACCAACCTACACCACATGTAAAATTTTCAACCTTCATTGCGCATGAGAACCTATCAACGAACACGTAGAAATATCCTCCAATATTTCCCAGATGGAATTCGAGATGTACCCATCAACCTAAATCTATCAAAAATATATTGCACACATATTTCGTCCCCGTAATTTTGTGCAGCAGTTGCTTTTGAGAGTACCTCATTCTTAATCTTCGAGCCGGTCAAGCAGTTCCCAGTTTATGGAATTATCGTGTTATTCTCAGGATAGACAAGAGGATACGGTTTCATTCGCGTATCAGGTTTGGATTCAAACTATACCATTCATGAAATTACGTTATTTATATATATTATTATTTATACATATATTATTATTTATTATAA
Organism: Caerostris extrusa; assembly: GCA_021605095.1. NCBI lineage: Eukaryota > Metazoa > Arthropoda > Arachnida > Araneae > Araneidae > Caerostris > Caerostris extrusa. Next base: position 46,512 of record BPLR01012409.1, read on the forward strand.
TACACATATTAATATTATATTATTTATTATATTTATATCACTACAGGCCCTAACAAATAAATAAATATTGGTAATGACATCCGGAATGAGATTTTTGTTACGATCCATTGTTGGTTGAGTTCAAAATAAAATCTTATATAATAACATTAATCTTTACCCTCACTGCCAATTATTTATTTCACTGCCACCAAAACCGTAAGAGAAAAATTCACTAATATCTCCGTTTATATCAAACAGACCATCCTAACAAAATGTGTCTGAACCTATTGATTACGATACCACACCCCCTTCCCTCTCTCATCGATAACATTCACTGACAAAATGACGGGCAGCCGCATCTAGCGTTCGTAAATGCTGTCCGTTGCGCAAAATCAGGTTATAAGCAGAATGGTGCGAAGAAATTCCCAAGAAAAACACCAAGTGGCCTATGAAGCATGACAGCTCATATTGATGCTGCTGTGAAGGAATTTTTGTGTGCCATGCAGGTACTTTCGTTATTTATTTATATATATTTTTACCGCTGTAGCAACGTAGAACTTTTGATGGATTAGGTAGTTTGTTTAAAATGACACCAGAAAGAATAGGTTGGGAAGATGTTTTGGGGTTCCACAAATAATGATTATTTATCAATATCGTTCTTATTTTGTCAGGCGAAACTGAGTTTGGGAGAAATATTTTCGTTTAATGTTTACAAAAGTGAATTACGTTGCTAAAAAATGTTCCTGTTTTGTGAAGTGCTTATCAAAGTGGATCTAATAATGAATGGTTTGACAGAATAAAAATATTGAAGGATTGAAATATAAATTGTTAAATTAAGTTAATGTCAGAAGAATATTTTAAAAATTGATGCAGGTATTATATATTTCAAAATTCTGTAGGTGGTTCTAATTTTATCGTTGAATTATTATTCAGTATTAAATGTTTTATAAGATTAATATCTATTAGTTTGAAGTTGTCACAATAAATCTAAAGGGCGGAATGTATTTCGGTTGTGTTAGAAAATCCCTGGATGACACATGACACTGCTTATTTAAAACTGAGGGTAGCACAAAGGGAATGAAATGTTGTAGATTCCTTGTAGTGCATCCTGAGAAGAGATAAATTTGCTACATCTTCTGTATTTCTTGTGGCAAATAACCTCAACTATACGAAAACAATAAAATATACACAGCTTACTGAAACTAACCAAACAACGAATTTATAAAGTGAACTAATTTATTTAACTGAATAACCTGTTATACATGATTTTCAAAGATTCAATTGAGAAAATTTCGGTTTTATATATTTTTATGAATCTAAGTCATGTGTGTGGGACTAATCCTCAGTGTCCTGTAGTGTGGGACGTGCGTCGCATGAGTATTCTACTTATGGATGGAGGGAAAGCAGGCAGCTTCTGTTGGGATGAAGCACCCGCAGGTAGAAACCTGACTTAGCTTCTTGATGTTCTTACAGTCATATTTGAGTAGAAACAAAGTGAATTCCGGACCTCTACAAACGTCCATTGCACCGTCGCGATTCAAAACCGAAACCTGTGGTACCGAGCGCCAGAGTGCTAGACACTTGGACATTCAGGCTCATAATCACACTCATAACTACTGGTAGGCCAATCACACTCATAACTACTGGTAGGTCAATCAAACTCATAACTACTGGTAGCTAATTGATAAATCGGCGTAGGTTTGGTTTCCATTTGAAGTGAGCATTGTAGTACATTACTTTAAAAAGTTAATGGAATAGGGCCAATTGGATTCGAATTGATGAGGCATCCTCATAAAAGTTATCGGGTCTTTGTTCCGTGTGATAGGCAACAGAAGAACAGTTCCTCCTTAACATTTTCACTAAAGGCATTAATTACTTCCATTCTCATTAGAAAGAGTGTTGGTGCACCACATTGTTGTACCTTCAACAAATTTATTAATGTAATACATATTTAACATTCAATAATTCCAAATTTAACAGTTAATTTTGTAAACGCATCATTTTTCTAATTCTTTTCTTAAATAGACAAATGCCATTTATATAAAATTAAAAAAATTAAACAAAACTAAGCATTGTTGTTATGATTATTGTTAATTACGTATTTTAAAATTTTGGCACTGGAAAAGTTAATGTTTTAATATAGAATAAATTAAACGTAATTAAACAAATTAAATAGAACGACATTTAAAAAAATATTTCTGCTACAACAAAAATATCTATGCATTTGTTTGTTAAAATCAATGAATGTGATAAAAATGTAGCAATAATGTTTATTGCTGCATTAAAATGAACGAAATTAGAGATAGTTATCGTCTTTTTAAATAAATCTATCTATTAAAACAATAGCAATTGAATTAATGAGTCCTCTTTTCCGTCGTCTAAGCTCTCATGACGAAAACAATAAAACAAAATCGTTACAGTTACAATAAAATAATGAAGAACTATTAAAAACTCAGTATATTAAATCATTTTGTAAGGATACATTTTGACATTAGTGGTCACACTTGAATATTTCTGTGCATTTATTGTTATTTTTATTTTTTTTTAATTCTCTATAAGAATTCATACATTTTTCTATTTTTTAAAAAAATTCTTCTGTTTAAAGGTCAAAAGATTTTTCTGAAAATTGTATTCTTATACTAGATAGTATTATTATTTTCGAATTAAAGGAATCTAAAGCATTCGCTTCTAGAACTGTAGATTAATACAATCAGAGTTACCCATGATGCACCAATGTAGACATGTTGACATGGGCAGTTGCACTGAATCACCAAAATTTTGTATTCACTAACTGAAATAAACAGATTTAAAGATGGCATCTGAACTGTTTCACTTTTTTTTATTCCTTCTCGAGAACAAAGGAAATTTCTTTCTGGCTCAAAGATTTATCATGGCTATTTCTAGACTAGACATAGAAATATTAAATTAACACATTTAATGCAGTTTCATTCAAGAACTACATTGTAAAAATACAGTATATTTAGGTCAATGCAGAAATAATTTGCATTAGAAGTTAATGACATAATGATATTCTATTAAACAATTATAAAAAAATAATGTTTTTGTTTTCTCATGGTTTCCTCACAACATTAAATAAATACATAAGACAATAGTATCAATTGTTTCCCTTTTTCCAATATTAAATAAATGGGAGTTTAATACATGGAGAGAGGAATATTTATGATGGCCAATCTATTCTTATTCTTGATGTCTAGTTATTTTTACTCTAAAGACATTTCGGAAAAATATTTCTTCTCTAATATAGTTAGTATATATTAGTGGTATTTATAGTACTATATTAGTTAGTTATAGTTATGTTTATTAGTTAGGGCTAATAATATTCTGATTATATTATTACCACTAACTGTATTAGTATGCAGTTAGTGCTAATAATATAAAATCAGATTAGTTAAACAATCAAACCAGCAATAATTACATTTTCAAAACCGAAAGTGTTTGTTATCTCAAAAGATGATAAAAAAAATTTTGAAAAAAAAAAATAAATGAAATTATTCAACTGTTATTAATAAAATAGATAATGTAATAATATCATTTTTTTCAATTTCCAATATTAAATAAAATGGGGAGTTTACGGTCATGCACACATCAGACCGGGACCTACGGTTTAAAGTGGATTTTACAAACATCCATGGCTACCGGGACTCGGGCGAAAATACCGAGCCTATCGGCCATTCAGGCCCTAAATAAATGAGGAGTTTAATGTGAGAGATAGAGGATTTATGACGACTGATTTTAAAAATGCGTCAATCTATTCTTTTTGTTGATGTCAGTTATTTTTAAAAAATATTTATTGCAAAATATTTATTCTGTAACAAAATATTAACACACTGTTAATGCTAATAACATAATCATATTAATTAAGCAATCAAAGTAGCAATAATTGCATTTTCAAAAGCGAAATAAGTGTTTGTTATTCAAAAGATGATGACAGAATGTTGGAGTAAAAAAGATAATGAAATGAAATTATTCAACTTCCTTTACAGTTTTAACTGTTGATGTTGTTAATTGAAGCTGTAAATAGGCGATATAACAACATACTTTCTACTATAATTATTATTATTGAATTACAATGATGTTGTCTGCTTGATGGAAACATTTTACTCAATGTCTAGTTGCCAAGTTTCATGAGTCTATACAGCTAGACAAATAGGGAGGCGAATCAATATAATTTAGTTCAGCAGACGAGAATTTCACCTTCGATTGAAATGCCCCATTTATCAACTTGCCTTTTGTTCGTCGGTTTTAGGAGGCCATATTTATTGAAATGTCGATATGTCTATGAGTAGTGGACAGTTTTCAGACACTTAAATGGCTAGCTTTAATAATTTGTAGCATTATTTCTCTAGTGTTTGCAATAAATATTAGAGTTGATTTAAGAACCAAAATTTCTGAAATGATTTTGACTATGAAAACAAAAATTTGACAAGTAATTTAAGACATAAAATTTAATATGATATGGATTTTAAGTAATGCGAGCATTTAATTTAAATCAAGGTTAATTATTCAAAATATTCACCTTTGGTCCCAAAAAATGTATTTGAAAAATTTATTAAAAATATTAAACATAATTTATATTTATTTAAATAATATTAAATTGAATTTAAAAAAATTATTAGAAATTAGAATACGATATACAAATTTAAGAATTTTTTCTCTATTTCTAACAAAATATAAATTGAAATTTACAATATTTTCATGCATTGATCAAAGCTTTCAAAAATTTAAATAATTGACTAAATCATTAAAATTTTTGATTTATCTACTTTTAAAGTAAATAAAACCGCAACTATTATAAACAGCATAAATCTTTATAAATGGCATATGACCATCATAAACTACATAAATATATTATAAACCACATGTAAATTAAAAAGCTACAATCTTTATAGCCACTACAACCATTATAAGTAGCATTAATATTAAATGATATTGAGGGTACTATAAAGATAGCCATAAATAAATGACAAGATTACTGTTTAATAATGCTCTCTAATTTTTAGTGAAAATCATCTCAAAGTAGTTATAACATGTTGTCATGCTTACCGCTATCTCATATTTTAATGAAAACACCGATTATTATTTTTCATTCATTTTATTTTAAATTATTATCTTTCTACTTTTATTATAATTAGCGTTTACTTGTGCCAAAACTATTTCACTTCTCATGAAAAATCTCAAACTTTTTATTTTTATGCTTTGCTGTTTCTGAAATCTTTGAAAGGTAGTTGAACGGTTAGGGCTATTTTTTCTTAAATTATAAAAACATCTCGTCTTCAATTGAATAATAACTATAAAAATTATTAAATATACTTGAATAAGTTATGTATATAGCATTTTAAAAAAGGGTTATTAAAATAATTCTTGTATCTACATCCAATTCTTAACTACACTCATGTCCATAAATTAAGGATAATTCAGAATCACACACAGAAATTGAACTCCTAAAATAAAAATTTCACCTGTAGAATTATCACACACATCTTGAAGAAGAATATGCAAATTACAGGAAACCACCAGATGGCGTGCGGATAGTACGTCACAATGACGAGAGTGTAAAGAGGGGTATATAAAGAATGGTGGCAAAGGAGTAAAATTGTTCACAAGCGCTTTAAAAGTCTTTCAGTGCAGTAACCGCATAGTTATGGCACAAAGGAAGCATTTGGATGATTTTACGTGGTAGAATTATCGGACGACTGGAATGTGGACGTACCCAGCTGAAAGTAGGCCTGAGGAACTTGGAATCGCCCAGAGTGTCTCTCCAGGCTTTGGCAACGATTCCAAGATGATGGTAATGTGAGTAGATGTTACAGCACAGGTCGCCCCCGAGTTACAACGCCGAATGAGGACCGGTATTTAGCAGTTACTGCCAAAAGAAACAGACGGAGCACAGCATCAAACCTGTCTCGTCAGCTCTCTTCAGCTACCGGTAAGACAGTTTCAAGGCAGACCGTGTACAGACCTTAGGGCACATTGGTCTATATACTCGTAGGCCCCTGTCAGATAACGCAAATCACTGTCGCCTGCGATTAACCTGGAGTAGACAGCATGCATTGTGGACACCGCAACAGTGGTCTTGTGGGATGTTTTCCGACGAGTCCAGGTTTGGTTGCAGTCTGGATACTGCGCCGGACTTTCATATGGAGAGCGCCAGGTACCTGATACCACCAAGAGAACACCATTGAACGACACCGTGCGGTGGTGCAGGATGCTCGTTTGGGGGAGGAATTATTATTGGTTCCAGAACTGGCCTGGATGTTCAGAGTGTAACGATGACAGGCCACATCTATCGGGATGTCATTCTGGAACAACATGTACGTTTGTTTCCGGGCGCCATGGCTGCTGAATTTCTGTTTATAGATGACAACGCCCGTCTTCACCATGCAAACATTGTAGACGAATGCCTTCAATTGAGGATATCACCCATATGGATTGGCCAGAATATTCACCGGACTTGAATCCAATAAAGCATGTGTGGGATATGCGTTTGGCAGACGAATTACAGCCCGTGAACCCCCTCCCACCTGTCAACCAGGAACTTCGGAGGGCATTGCTTGATGAGTGGTGTAATATTCCCCAAGATCAGATTGATAATTTGATACTCAGCATGCCTAGGCGTTGTAAGGCCTATATTGCATCGTCCGGGAGACATACTCCATATTAACCATCATACTAACCATGTTATACTGTTCTTTGTAAATAGGTTTTTTTGAAATTTGCTCCATTTAGTAAAAACGCAATTTTTATTAATTATGTCAAACATATAGCATCTTTTTTTGCTCTTTTACCTTTTGTTTAATAAATAGACTTTACAAATAAGTCAAATTTGTTTTGCTTCTGTCTCTTTCTTTGCCTGAACTTCATTATCCGTAATTTACGGACATGAGTGTAGTAGAAGCAATGTGTTATAACGTAAGTACATAAAAAAAAGTTATGTTTACATAAATATTATATATAGTTATATGTTTACATAAAAGTTATATGTTATAAGTTACACAAAGTTTTACTTCTATAGTAAATTAGGTTCAAATAAATTATTCTTGAATTTTGAAAGTACTACTACCAGAATTTGAAATAATTCCTTAAAAAATATATACAGTGAATAAACCACACAACATTTACATTAATACAAATATAATTTCTTATTTCATCAAAATATTATATGACTTAAGAATCAAATGTTTTATTTTTATTAAAATTCTAAATGTAATATCAAAAGCATGCCCTTAAAATTAAAAGAAACTACATAAAAGTCAAATTGAAATTGACTCTTCTAAAATTAAATAGAAAAATAATAATAATTAGTTCTTTTACATCATTTCACAGTTCTTTAAAATTATTTTTCTAAAACTCTAATGAGTTTCTCTCGAGCAAATGAAAATGACAATAGGAAGAATTTTTATTTAAGAAGCTTCATTACAAACCGTATGCATTTTAATTAAATTTAAAGCATAACAGTGAAACGTGTTTCAAAAGATTCATTAATTACAAAAATTTTTTTTTGAAGTATTTAAGAAAATAGGAGAAAATTGAGAAAGATATATCTAATCTTATTTGTATCTCACTTAAATAGCGATATTTTCTATGTTTCATTAAGAAATTAAAAAAAGAATGAATTAAACTGCAGCTACTGCTAGTATAAAAATGTATTGTTTTTTATTGCTACTACAAGTATATTATTTTTACTTTTTAAGTACAATTATTTTCATAAAAATTTGCTTTCATTAAAATGAACTCGAATAGCTTTTTGATAATTTGCAATCAGAACGTGTTACACATTTTCTCTTTTACAAAATCTGAAACCTTTTTTTGATACTGATATATTCAATACTTTTATTTTTAATTAAATTTCCTTAGAAGAAAATTAATTATTTAAAGTCTTTATTTTTCAAACTAATTGCAAGCTTGTGACGCATGATTTGTGAATAGCTGTTAGGTTTCCGAACTAAGAAAGCTTGATGTAAAATGAAATCAGCAAATGTAGAAACGGGCACTTCCGTGAATCTTCAAGGATAGACACGATAAATTTGTTGAAAGGAAAGAACTTTCATTGGGCTTAAGAGGAAAATAGCAATATCCAAAAACCTTTAAGAGCCATGGATTTTGTCACTGCTTTCAGAAATGTGGATATTTGATTATGATTGCAATAGCCTGTAACATCTGACATTAACAGCCAGCCTACCAGGTGGGACACCAGATGTTATCTTTTGGAATATTAGTTCCAAATTGTGATGGTAAAGAGGCAAGGACTGTAAGCACTCACTCTTCTTTCTGTGTGTGTATTTGGGCAAAGCTAAATTTGCTAATCCGTTATTTTAATGACGAATGGCTTCAGGTCAAAATAACACGTGTTTTAAAAAAAAAAAAAGCAATATCATTGTAAAACAAATTATTATTTTTATAAAAGTAATTTTTTTTGTGAGGAATATAAATGGATTCCTGTTATATTTAGGTATGCCACTGTCGAATGATTAGATAAAGCACATGGAATAACTTAATTATACCACGAGCATCCCAACCATGTGTAAGGAAGGGAGGGCATTGTTGTCTGGGATGCCTTTTTAGAAATAATTGTTCCACATTTGCCTGGCAGTACGACTATTAATTTGAGATGTTTACCCAGGCTATTACAATCACCATCAAATACCACATTTCTGAATGCAGTGACAGAAACAGGTGCCCTAACGATTTTGAGTATCAACTTCTTGCACGCTAGTGATAGGCATTACAACTGCATCGAGTTTTGATACGTTAGGTTAACATTTTTAAATTTTAATGATATTTAAAAGAAAAATAAATAAATAAAAAAAAAAAAACGAAATACAGCTCATATTGTTTCTCAAGAAGATTTTTTATTATATTTCCAAACTAATTCATTTACTAAATAAATTATTATTAAGTCTTTCAAGTCAAACAAACCTCTTATATTAAAAAGGACTTTAAATTCGTAATGCTTTAAAAATACTTTTGATGTCAATTTTTGTATCTTGAAAGGTTATAAGAACAAAAAGGCAGTTAGTGCAGTCTTCACAATTAGAGTTCAAGTATGACACTAAAACTGCATTTGAAATGTTACATTTAAATCTCATACACGTGGTAAAAAATAAACAATATAGTTTATATAGATATATATATACAATAAATGGCTGTTTATATGTATGGTTATCCAATATAACAAAAACCTATAACACTTGGAGTTCTAAGTTTGCCTATCTGAGGTTATTATTCTTTACAATTTTGTCTATCCAAAAATTATGATTAAATTCTATTTTAATTAAAACAACTTTTACCTCTCTCCTCTGGTTAGTGCTACTTAGTTGCTCGGTTAAGAAATTTACTTTAAATGGCATTATCAATTACTAAAATTAATTATTTTTTTAAAAATTAAATTTTATCATATAAAATATTCAATTTTTTAAAGTTTATGAGATTGAGATTTTTTAAATATATGTTTCTGTTTCTTACAAATATTCTATTATGCAAGATTATTTATATTTTCATTTCTAAATATTTTCTTTCATAAATAGTTTTTTTTGTTCTAAAGCAGCTGGCAAACACTTAGACAGCTTGGTCTTGATGCCTTAAGGCAAGCGCTGCACAGACGTTACTCACTTTGCATTACCCAGGGGGCGCGTGCAACTTGAAGATAAGCCACGGACGCGAAGTTACAATGCCCCCGCAACGCTCTACGATCCTATTAGACCGGGACCTACAGTTTAAAGTGGATTCCGAACCACTACAAACATCCATGGCACCGCCGGGACTCGAACCCGAAACCTGTCGTACCGAGCGCCAGAGCGTTAGCCACTCGGCCATTCAGGACCATCATAAATAGTAATTCACTATAATTTTCCTTATAATTTTGCAGACCATTATGTTTATTCTTTATTACTGTTTTACATCTATGACTGAGATTTTCTCAGAATTCTTGTGCATTTCTCATCACTTTTGGTTTTACTGATAAAATTTACCAAAACTAATGTCGAAATCTCGGAAAAAATTCTCATGAATCATTTTTTTTACCGATGTGTTCTGTGAAAAAAATAAAAGCTAATACGAAATATGAAAATAAGAGTTATAAATGCAAAATGATGGATACATTCATAATCACTTTAAGTTCTATAATGAAAAGTTGGAACATTTTATTTTCTGTAGTCGTAAAACACCAGGTCATATTTCGCCCGGGCAATTAATCTACGAGGGGATCGTCAGTTAATTTGTAAAGCGGAAATAATTGAAAGCCCGACACTGCGGGGGCAGTAAGGTCAGTAAGTTACCATCGTCTTTCTTCTAAGAAAGTAGCTAGCTCAAAGTATTCCACCTTACTCAATAAATAAATGCTAGATAGCGGGATTTTAACCATGCAGGGTCAGAGAGATCTTTTAATTAGCTGGATTGTAGTGTAGTAAGAATCAATGAAGACAGTTTCATTTCAGTTTTTTTATAAATTTTTCATTCTAAAAATTTTTTACACTTTATTACCTTAACAATGTCTTGCAAGAAAATGTAAGATAAGTGGCCAAGTCAATTTCTAATATATTTACTGTCCTGTTACATTACATTTTTCTATCTAGCAAATTATGGTAAAATAAATTAGCGGGGTAAGCCGGCTAGTAAAAAAAAAAGCCTTTGAACATAATTATTTTTTGATTATTTAACCTTAAATTATTCACGACATTTATTTAAGTATATATAACTTTAGCAATCATTAACGGGGGTTATGCAGCGGAGGCAGTTATTAGGTGTATGGTGAAAGTATTTAATAATAAAAAAAAATTATCTGCTTCCAGAACGGTAGCAATAAATCAAGCAAAAATTATTTAATGATTAGATGTCAAAAGCATGGGATATCTATGTTAAAGTACTCTAGTTTTTACCGAAATATTTAATTTATTTTTTCTCTTGATAGTAATTCATCAAAATATAGCAAATATAATACATTTAAAAGAAAAGATAATATTTTATGTATTAGAAATGTTTCATTAAATTCAAGGTCATTCTATAAGGTTTAGGAGGCAAACAACTTTTTATGCTGCTCTATAAACAATCAGCAATAAGCAAATACATTAATTATTTTATATTTAATTTAGGTACTACTATGTCATTGAGTTTTCTTTAATCAATTTTTTTGTATTAATTTTCACAACCTTTAAAATTCGATGTTTTCAATGTTATCTTTGTTTTTTTTGTTTAATATTTCTTAATATTATAACAGAAAAGAAGTTTCAGAATTGCTCAATTTTAGATTACATTTTTTTTTCTTCATCAGTATTATTGATAAAATATTTCATAAAATTGATTAATTAAAATTAAGAAAAATTATACATATATATATAATATATGTATCATGCGATATCTATCTAACAAATTAGAGCAATCTCATTTGCAAAATACTCCTTGTAATATGTATCTATAATTTAATCACGCAAAAGCAAATAAAAATAATAAAATACAAAAATCAAAATAATATATGAAAGCTATTTGCAGATTTAAAAAATAACTAAACCGTCGAGAGAGCGAGAGTTGAATTTAATTGGAGTTTAATTGAACGCAATTCTAGGTGAAACATTAATCAACTTTTCCTTGCTGAAACTGTTGATTTTATTTAGTAGGCATTAAAATCAACCACTACCATTCCACCAACTGTTATCTGAACAGTTGAATCGATTTATTTAAAATTATGCTACTCTTAACTCCATCCATATCCTCTCAGTGAAGCATTGTTAAATAATTGCGGAAAATCAACTGCTAAAAATATCTGATCTATTCGAATAGTTAAATTTAACCAGTGTTAAAAGTATCCGTCTCGTAACGTTATCTAAGGTCGAGATTGAATAGCACTGTCAAAAATAATCGTATTTTTCATTTCGTCTATTGTAGTTGACCGCGAATTCTCGTCAACATAATTAAATCAACAATTGCGTTAATATTTGCACAAGCCTATTAAGTTTATGAACTGAAGAAGCCTAGTTGGATAAGATAAAACTCTTCCATCTTATTCGAAAAAAGAAGATGCGAATTCCTTGCTTCTCCGCATTTATTCCTAATTAGGACGAAATGTAGCAGTTCCACTTTGGTGCATGCACCTTGGATATTTACATGACTATGATTCTAATAGTGAATGACCTCATGCCAAGTGCTATGCATTTTAAAACAAGTAATAGAAAAAAATTAAGTCAATTCCTACTTTTTTTTTCACTATATTGCAAAAAAATTCGTTTACAAATAAAGTTGAAATTTTCCTCTTACAACTGGCGTCATCTATTGTTAGATACATACAACTTATATCTAAAAAAACTAAAATTAATTAATTAAATTTAATTAATGAATTAATATTTGAAAAACTGTATTAACATCAAGTGTCATCCACTACAAGTTCAAAAAAATGTATTTGAACTTGAGTGGATGAATAAAAAGTATTTTATTAACGATGAAAAATTTGAACAAGATATATATAGGGAGATTGTGAACTAATAGTAGGAATTGAATAAAACATATTTTTTAATACAAAAGCATCATTCACAGCTATGCAAATATTGTCATTTTGAATATTACAAATATTTACAATTGAACTAATTTATTTAAAATCTTAATTTTTGTTCCATTTTATAATTAATAAATCAGTAAAGTTCGTTTTTTTTTTTTTTTATTTTCATTCGAAAAGGAAACAATTATATACTAAAAAGTTAGAATCGTATCATTAATTAAGTGAAAAACAATGACAAATTAGCTTGAAACTTTTGCTGCTTATGAATCAGTGAGTTCGAACCTCACTAAGGTAAAACAAAACAATAACAACTAATGAAATATTAACTAACTGAAATATTAACTAAGTGGGTTTCTGTAAATAGATTTATCACTAAATTTATTAATTATTTTCGAAAAATACATAAATATAATTGTTAACAAATCATTAATTTCCACTAGAACATGTAGCTTAGACATTTTTAATTAATGGCGTAACTGTCTTATCAGATAAATTAATTAAAATAAATTAACTACAGCAATGATTCAAATATTCTCACTTTTATCTTCTCGCTTTCCAAGTAAATTCATTTTACAAGGCCCAGACGCATTTTGTTTTAGTGTAAATTGATTTATTTGTTATATTAATAAATTAGTGGAGGATATAACATAAATTTAAATTATTTATATGCTTATAAAATACTATTCAAAACTCAAAACAGCGTCTAAGTACATAAATGAAATAGTCTGTGTTCATATACATAATTCAATAAGCATATGTTATTGTTGTATGCACTAAGTACTGCTATTTTTTGCTTATAAAATACAAAGTGTTAATATATTTATTCCAATGCACATATAATAAAAATAATTTTACTTAATATTGGATGAAGTTAACCAATATTTTTTTAATTTTGATAATTTAATTGAATAATATAATAATAATATTTAAATAAAATTTATTTTCTCTTCTTCAATAGTCTTACATGTAATAAAATATTTTTAATTTTTCAAAAATTATTATAAATTTTCTTTAACTATTTATTTTGATTATTATTGATTTTAAAATAAAATCTGATGGTAATTTTCATTTGCAGTTTTTCGTACGCATGTAATGATAATCGCCAAAAATAAATGAGCTATTGAATTATTAATTTTTAACTGAAAATGTTCTTTCCGCAGTTTATCAATAATTTCATTTTTTACCAACAAACACCAAGATTATTGCTAATATGGATAAATGCAAATAATTTAAAATTTTTATTTTTTTCTCGTATTAAAATTGATTTTTGCTTTTGCACTATATTATCATGGTAGCTAGATGCATACTTGTTGGAAAATTGTGTTTCGCTGTATGCGTAATCTTTTCAATAATTTGGTTAATTTATATAAAAAAAATTATTAAAAGTTCAATAGTTATAATTGAAATATAATTTATTTTCAATTTCTTTTCAAAGTTTTCATATATAAAATGAAGAATTTTTAAATATGAACAGAAGGTAAAACGAAAGCAAAATGAAAAATTACGCACACAAAATCAACGATGAAAAAAAAATTATAATTGAAAACTGAAATCTAAATTTTAAGCAGTACTGCCTTGTTTTCCAAAGTTGATCTGATTTTATTATACTTATTTTTTTTTTTCGTTTCTTTTCTGAAAAAATGGAAAATATTAAATTTTAAATATACGTTTAAACGCTCTTTTGTACTTTCTTATAAGAACAATTTAATCAATGTAATTTCCTCGATAAAAAAAATTCAAGGTCAAACAAATAATATAAAATACAGATAATCTACAACCCTTATGTATTTAATAAAACAATGTTTTAATGATGCACAAAATATCAAAAGTACTATCGCCTTTCATTTTCAATAAGCAGCTTATATTTTCAACGTGGAATGGACAAATCAGATAGGAGAATTGAAAGAACTCAAAAAAAATATGATCACATAAAAATTTCTTTTAAATTAAGCATTGAAAAATTTGTTTGAATTTTTTCCTCCATTTAAAAAATAAAAACTTCAAATGAATATTATTTTAGGGAAGAATAAATTGATTTTAAAAATGTAATCTAAAATTCACTTTTGTAAAGGAAGATAAAAGAGTAAATATTAATATATTTTTTGAATATTATATGGATAAAGGGTGATTTATTAAAACATTATTTGTGTTTTTAGATCGTAAAATTTATGACTATATTGAATTTAATAGAGGTGGAGAGTCAGAGTCATGAGCAGGGAGGAACATTTTTGAAGGAGTCGAATTCAGATCGGTTTAAAAATTAGACTCTTTTATAAAAATAATTTTTATTTTTCTAAAATTTAAAAATAACATTTTAACCCAAACATTTAATGTTAAAATTGAATGTTTAGAAGGCAATTCAATCGTAGTTTTAGCAATTAATTGTCTACATCCACCAGCAAAGACAGTTGTTTAGTAGCATAGCAAGTTAATGCTGAGATATTTTTCAAAACACCCAGGCTGATAAAAAAAATTGCTTTGGGTCAACAATGAAAGAAAATCTTATAGAAACAATCCTATTATTAAGAAAATTTTGATTTAATGTATTAAAATAGTATCTTTATACAAAAACTGTACATTTTTTGTGTGTGTTAAACTATTTTATAATACTTTCAACACTTGTTATATAGATACTGTTCTTCTTCTAGGAAATATGTATATTAAAAGCAAATTTAGAATATAAGACCTTTTAAAGTTATTAAAAATACTGTAACCCTAAAATAATTTGAACTGTTTTTAAGATATATGAGTTCAATAAAAGTCTTTGACTTTATTTTGAATATTCTTTGAAATCCATTATTAAACATCTTCATAAATAAAATTCCGGAAAATTATCAGAATACTTTTGGCTAACTTCCCCCCCCAACACTATAATTTAATATGTATAAAAATATTATTTATCTAAATGTTTTTAAACAGGAAATTAATCGTTGAAAATTTTACTAAAAATATATAGATAATCTTAGTATTGTAAAATTAGAAAAAGGGGCGTTCTTGTCTTTGTTTCATGATACCTAGTTTCGTATACTCTCATGTTCTCTTTGAATAAGTAATGGTGTATAAGAAAACAGGGCATAGAATTTTAAAATAATTTTTAGATATAGTGGTCCCCATTTGCTATCGTAAAGGAGAAAACCCTGAAACTTCATCCAAGCAATTTGACTGTCAATAGGAGCCACTTATATGAATTTTCACAATCACCATCGTTCCTGTTACTACAAGGTCTCTTTGAAAGTTGCAAATGAACCAAAGTTTGACATTTCTTGCGATGGTTTGAAATCCAAGAAATAACAATTTTGTACATTTTAAAGAAACAACGGATTGTGTGTTGTATTACTGAAAATCAATGTTCAGTGCAGAGAACTTTCAAGAAAATGCCTGTTGAAGAAAACACCATTTCTTCAAGGTAAGACGTTAAGACATTTCGTCTGTAAAAAACAAAGAGAAAAACAAACGGTGAAGTGAAGCGTTTGTACGACGTGGCAAAGGGGAGAACAGAACATTTTAATATTCTCAACGTAGCACATCAACTGCGGGCCTTTTTACACCAGAAGTATTTCAGAAAAGGTCTGGAGAATTTTTTAAACTTCATTTACACTTTTCTCGCATTTTCTTGCAGTGCAGTCTTTCAGTCCGTATTTTATAGCACTATTGCATAGTTTCAGAGAAAACGTTTCTTTTATGTTACAAGAGATTTATTTTAAGTTTTTATTAAAATAAATGTTTTATTAAAATGAATTTAAAGATTTATTATTTATTTTTAATAAGCATTATATTTGTTTGTTTATAATAAAGAAAAATAATAATTAATCAGAAAATAGCTATTTATATTGATTTATGACAAGTAAGTTTCTTGCAAGTTAATTGGTAATGTAATTCATTATTTTTAAGTTAAATTTATGTGGATATTTTAAACGATAAAGTATTTGCTTTATCAGAAAATTATATAATCATTGCAAACGTAATACTTAAAAATATCTCAGGCTTCAGTTATTTGAAACACGAAAATATATTTTTAATTTATTATTATTAATAAAATAAAAAAACACGAAACAAATTGTATTTTTATTGATTTTAATAATGTTATAACTATCAGAGCTTTTTAAATATTAAAATAAATTAAAACTGTGTTAAAATATTGCTTAAATAATGATAATATAAACGAAATGTATTTTCAATAGTACGATTTTATTTAAAATAATTAAATGAAAAACTCATTACTTTAAATCAGAATTACTTTAAAGAATGATTATAGGTTCAAAAGTATGAGGCTAAGACCTTGTGAAAATCTTTGGTGAAAACATTTTTTTTTATTTATGAAATATTATTTATTATATAAAAGTATATTATTAAATATATCGAAATAAAATCATTGTTTAATCATGATAATTTAAAGAGGCATATAGCTGACAATTTTATTTCTTTTTTGCAATTTTTTTTTTTTTCAATTCTTTTCATTCAATCCTCCTTTAGTAAAATTTTATCCAAAAGTAAAATTTACAGTATTAAAAAATATTTCTGACTGCTTACTTTTTACAGAAATTATTTCTTACTTAAATAAAATTGTTCTATTTATAAACTTCCAACAGAAATAAACCCCATTTTTATTCATAGTTTGCGCAAAGACTTTAGTAATTTCCTATCACATCGTTCTCAGAAGGATATATCACATAGACGGATTCTCACCGGTTTTCTATAAGTGGCCATTCCATGTGTCTGGAATGCTTTGGAAAAATCTTTACGTCCTAAGGTCAAAGAAGTACTGCGTATATTATGGTGCTAAAGCAACTGTAAAAACACTCCAGGGGCACTCACTTACTACCTTTTATACGAAACAGGGAGACCTAAGTGGGTAAGTGGCGTTTATGGAGGAAACACACGGCCAGAACATAGTCTCTTGCAAGGAATTCGAACCGTCTCCCACCCCCTTCTTTTTATAGAGCTGTGTTAATGGGATCACGTCATTATGGAATTGCTGTTCCCTTATGAAATAACGTGCGATGTATTACGTGGATGAAAGGCTGGAGAAGAGAAAATAATTAGATCAGGGTGTTTATCTGAAGTGCTGGAATTAATTCGATGGAAGAACGTGAAGAATGTAATATTCGAAGAAAAATCTGAAGAATGTAATATCCATTTCACTTGCGATTTTCAGCTTTCTAAACAATGGAGTTATAATATTAATTGTTTGTGTTTTATCTGTATTGAAATGTTTTTAAAGACTATGAAAATGCAAAAATTCCCGTGTAATTTCGTACAACACGGTTAGGGTTCAGAAGCTAAAAGATAAAAAAAAATACAGACACACATTATATATGTAGATATATATATATAAGGTGATTATAATTAAAGTCCTATTTTCAAAATGCTGTAAAAAAAAAAAACGAACCACTCGTCAAAATGAGTTCAAATTTGAACTGAAGTTACTTGATACTTGAAGATAGGAGAAGCGGTATGGCATCAAAAAAAGCTCCACCGATTTTTCCCCTTGCCGTGGTGGTTGTGGTTTCCGCTAACAGTGTCAAAACTGTTGAATAACTTGGAACATTTTTCCGTCGAAAAACCGGAACAATCAAGAACATTGGACACTACAGTTGATTTAATGTGCAAGTCATGCCAAATACGTTGTAGTTGCGATTCAAAATATCACTGGCAGCCGAATTCACTTTCATTATGCCGCTTACAGCGCCATCAACTAATACACTTTAATTTTTTTTTGTGCCGTACCGTTTCCTCCTTCTTCAAGTATCTTAGTTCAAATTTGAACACATTGGGAGGAGTGGTTCTTTTGTACAGCATTTTGAAAGACGGATTTTAATTATAATCACCCTACATATATCTACCTATCTATCTATCTACCTATCTATCTATCTATCTATCTATCTATCTATCTATCTATCTATCTATCTATATGTATATCTATATATATATATATATATATATTAGATACATATATTCCCTTTCTAAAACGGACAAATACTGAGCTAGTGTTTTACATGTTAATATAATTTCAAGCGTGATTCTCCACCATTATCCAAATGACTTTCTGATATTTTAAAGTGAAATTTATCCAGATAAAATATATGCGAAGGAAAACATATTTTTTTTTTTTTTACTTTCGGTAAACAATACTTCCATCTGAAAATCAATAAAAGAAAATTGAATTCTTTAAAAAATAATCAATAATTGTGGGTTTCTTATGTATTTTTAACCCATGTAAGTTCACAACAAAAGGAGAAAATCGGGACGGCAGTCAATATTGTATATTGAATGCTTGGCTAACAGAATGAACTTCGAAACATAATTGATTATAAGCACACATAATTTGAGTCAAGTTTAATTAAAAAAATATTAACTGAGATGCTGAAAAATCTTTAAAATTCTTATCTGCATGTGCCTTCACTTAAGTACAAAAATGCGTTGTAGAAAAGCTGTATTAGTTCAAGAAATTTCTTCAAATATAAATCATATTAAAGAAAAAAATTATAAGAATACTATCTTATGGCAATTCCCCCTAATTCTTGAATTCCATATAATGAATTTCTTGTTAAATTGAGATATATAGCAAAAGTTGAAAATTTGATAATTGAGGAATGCCTTCACAAAATTAGTCTATTGAATTATACTAATGTGAAATAATTATTTTTAGTGTCATGATAAACATAATTTAATAGCGGTGAATGTAAATCTCATTTACTGGTATTTTACTGATTATAAGATGTGATTTATTAAATTATTGACAATTAAGTCATTTAGAATTGCATATTCAGCCACAACCTTTTGTTTCTTAATGATTCTAACAACATATTTATAATTTTTTCCTTACAATAGATTTAATCAGTAGCAAACCTCGTTTATATATTGTAATTTAGTAGTATTTTATTAAACAAATAAAAAAAAATAAATATATATATTTTTAGATTTATAGAATTATATATATATATATATATAACTAGTTTTTCAAGCATTTCTTACTATATTAAAGAACGTGAAGTTATTTTGAATCATAAATTTACAGTTTGGTGATGTTTCGTTATAAGAAAATATTAATTATATATATATATAATGGAGTTAAACCTTCCTTAGAAATTATTTTTTTTGTCGATGTAAATAATATATCATTATTGTTACATTTTGTAATGTACTTTTAAACAATTACCTTCAAAGTAAAAAGGTTTAAAACTTAATAATGTAATGTTTTTCATAAAAACTTATATAAAGAGCTTTTTTTATACTTAACAAACATAAAACTTAAAGTAACTGGGTAAGAACATAAAAGTTTGAAATTTTTTTCGCTACACTTTAATTATAAGAAAAAGCATATTTTTAAAGAATTTTGATTTGGTAATTATATAAACACAATACTATTAATTATTAGGATTAAATGCTAAGAAAATCAACTGCAATTTAAGCAGTGCTTAAAGTAAGAAAAGCATTTAGAGAAGTAAAAATCTTTAATTTTGAGTGAAATTATTCTTGTCTTTCATATAGATAATTATATAAAACTTAAATTTTTAAACCTTGCAAATGTATTTTTAAATAGATCCTATTTAATAATTTATGCCAAATAAATATGCTTTCTTGTTTTATAACCAAAACACAACCATTTTTTTAAATAGAAATAGTACATTAAATTGTAAAGAATTCAAGACCTTTTTTTTTTAAATGTTAATTATATTTTAATACCAAATAAATAATTTCTTATTTGTGCAATATTTCGTTTGCTTTCAAATACAATTAAAAAAATAAGGAACTTATTACAAGAAATTTGATAGTACTATTTATGAAAGTAAATGGATATCCATTTTAAAACAAATTATTTTTATCAAATTCAGCGGATATTGACGAAATTAATAAAATTTAGATAGAATTGACGAAAATGATTAAAATATGGAATATTCTTAACATTTCTTTGCTCTATTCAATAGTTTTTAATTACATCCTATAAATTGAATTCCTTTCAAATAGGGGTTTCGTTTGTTTACTAGAACAATTACAAAGCAAAGCCGCTTTGTAAACTTGATAGACAGAGTATTTTGTTGATTGAATTTATCTGCTCACATGGAAGTCCGAAGCTAAACAAAGGCAGTAAATAAATATTCTCGTGGAAGGAGACCAGACGGTCCCTTATTTACATTGAGAGAGAGAGGCAGTGAACACATACTTCGCCAAACTTGTTCACCTATAAATTGAATTCTCTTAATTCCTTTTTGCTGTATTTGATTATGAGATTTGGTTTTAATTGTTTTTGGTAGTTTTTTATTGGTTAAATGTTTTAAAATGGCATTTTAAAAGATCTTTAAAACGCACTCAATTAACATAAGATTCAACTTACTTTATGGTTTAGCAATTAGATTGGCTGCAATAGAGTTGGTTAAATTTTATAGATTGATTGCAAAAAGTGGGTGAAAGTGAAAAGATAAGAGTGATGCAGCCTCAAATGCAATATGGAGTTTAATGTAAATAAAGGGGATGATTAATACATTAAGAATGAAAAAGAAAATCAGAAAGTTTTGAAAAGCTATTCTTAAATGTTTCACCTATTGCATTAAACTATGTAGTTTTCAGCTTATAACCAATGACGGTAAAAGTCTTACGATAATAATAATTAAAAAAATACTGCCAGTAAATAATTGGTGCTAAGTTCAGCTTATATTAGCAAGAATGTGTGCGGTAACGACGTATAACGTATATACAATATTCTAAATAAGTCCTCTAACGTCCAAATGATGATATCCAGATTGTATAAAACTCACATCTTTTATTTACATGTCATGCACAAATTGTATTAATCTGAGACCGTTGACAACCATTCTTTAAAATTTTTATAATTTCAATATATCTTGCCGTTAAAGACTGGTGAAAAGGATTCATACATGAAAATGACTATAACCCTGTTCGGTTCGTAATGACATACCGAAAACAAAGAATGAAACCTATGCACACAAAGCCGTATTTAAATTAAGAGCGAAAATTTGATTAGTTGTAATTTGATGCAAATCGAAAGTATGTGGTTTCATTTCTAGACGTATGGAGTGAAAATAACTGCTTGGCACTGTATAGATTTTTTTCCAAATAATAGGATTTACAACCTTTCAAACAACAACTAGAGGCACGCTCATGGGGGATATATAGCTGCGTTTGTATTTTCTAGTTCAAACTGCGACGTATGGGGAACAGACGAATGTCCAGCCAAATATTCAAACTGGACGCGACTTTAGATTGATCAGGGCCGACTAGAATTTTGACAGGCGTCGATTGTAGTTTCTCCAACAAATTAGTAGGGTTAATTTTGACCTGTTAATTTAAAAATCCCTTTATAACAGTACAAATGAACACCGCTTGAAAAACGTGTTCACAATAATCTAAACGGAACTCGAAAGACGTGTTATTTCGCTTTGGGTATCGGAATACATTAAAAAACCTGCTCTACTAAGTCGATTTTGTGCATCGTTTGAAAAAAGATTTATGATCTGCAGAGGAACACCTACATACTCCCTCATTAGTGCCTCCACTAAACCAATGTGCGGGGTTTGTTTTTCATTTTCAAACTCCAATGTTCGACATGGCGTTTTAAATGTGGAGGCGAATTAGATCGTAGACTGATACTTGTGATCAGATGATGATTGGATGGTAGACATTATTTGCTATCGCTAGGATTTAAATGTTGCTTTCCCACATATAGCCACAAATATGAACCAATATATATATATATAATCAATTGATGATCAAACCAGAGATTGAGATCAGATTAAAACTTCCTCTACTTCCTCCTCCTGAAGCAGGTCTCTATAATGCATCAAATATAATATTAACGTTGGTTGTATCTAGATTTAAAATTAAGATTCATCTTATAAAAATAAAAATACTAATGATTTATTCATTCATATCTCTAAGATTTCGACTCGTTAGTATTTATACTTCCTACTTTTTCTGTAATTTTTTTAAATATTAACAGAAAGCATACAAATGAATACTTTATATTTTAGAACACTTTACAGTTTCAATAATATCATCGAAACATCTTTAACAGTATATATTTGAAAACTAATGTACTCCACTATTTTTAATAGAACATTGAGAAAATTATAATGATTGCATTTTTGAATGAATTGACTTCAGGGGCAAAGTAAAAAAAAAAAAGCGAATCCTTTGTCTGGGAAGTATATTTCACGCATTAAAATCGCATTATTATTACTATTATTCATAAAAATTTTATTTTTAGAATTTTAAACAATGAAATAATAACTTTTCTCATTATACTGTCTATTCACTTTATTGTTATTGCTTAAGCTTTGTGAATTTCAATAAAAAAAATAAAGAAATTAACTTAGCGTTTGAGATTTTATAAAATAAAAATTAGTCAATACAATATGCATTTATTAATGTTATTTTTCAGATAAATGCATTTCAAATTTATATATCTTATTAATTAATAATTTATATAAATTTTTAACACATTTTGGAAAGGGAAATGCTTTTGGTAGAAAAATTATTTTTAATTAATTAACAATTTTGAAATGGATCATTTTGAATTTGTTAAACACTGAGTGTGGATAACAATTGTAATTTTTCTATTGAATTGGGGCAACACTAAATTTATCATGTATTTATGCAAATATTTGTAAGTTTTATTTTCTGAAGTTTAAAAGGATATGATTAAAAAGCATTTAACAAATATTAATCACACATGTATTTTTAACTTGATTCCTTTCCTTCTATTACAATAAATTTTTCCAAACTTATTTGTGATTGTAATGATTATTATTAGAGAAATGTTTTTACATCAATAATTGTATTACTTTGTTGAAATTGTATAGATATTGGCCAATAACGCTGAAAAATGGGAGACTATTATCTATAAAAAACCTCTTCTAAAAGACAATACATTTGCACCCATAATTATCCTGACAATCATTACTCTTTATCCCATAATTATTTTGAAAAGACATTAGTCGTCGTCCCATATTTACCCTTATAGACATTACTCCTCATTCATATTTATATGGAAGGCATTATTCCTCCATCCAATAATTGCAATGAATGCTTTACATATGATCCAATGATTACCGAATTACCAACATTATTCCTTATCTCTCTCTCAAGCAGGAAAATGTATCAACCACTCGTTAGTGCATCTTGGGAATCGGATTCGTGTACTGCTGGAATTTATAAAGTGACGAATAATGAAGGAAAAGGTAAAGAACGAGAAATATGCTTCTATAGTAATGATGATTCTTTAAAAGTCAAATACATCATATACCTAATCTTGTAAAGAAACAAAATCATTTTCATCCGTAGTTTCTGAATGACTTGACATTTTATTCATTTCATTCCAAGAAAGATTTATCACTAAAAAAGAAATTCTCACAAGTGGACTTCCCTGAGTCTCAAATGCCTTTAAAAGGTCTTTGTCTGAAGGTCAACGAAGTCGTGCGTTTATTAATGCAACAGTAAAAACGCTCCAGTGGCACTCACTTTCTACCCTTTAAATGGAACAAAGGAACTCAAGTATTTAAATGACATTAATGGCGAAAGTGCAGAATTCGCGAACACTTTCTAGAAATGATTTCAAACGTGTTCTGCCATTCTTTTTACAGGGCTCTGTTAAAGAGATCTCTTTAGTATGAAGTTGACTCCCTTTTTATGAAGTTACATTTATGCATGTTAAGTAAGGAAAAGATTAAATGTTTGAGGAACTAAAAATAATTAAATTTCCAAGTGTAAATTGAAATACTGAAATAAATATGAAGAAACGCAACGAAATGTTTTTCAATTAGATTCTTGTTGATGTTTTAATTTTTTCACATATTCGGAATATGGAACATAAAGGTGACAAATAATTATATTTGTATTTTTGAATTTAAATAAAAGTCTTTTAATTGAAGAACGATTTTAAAAAATTTTTCTGATGTACCAGAAAATACATTACATCAAATACTTTAAGGTTTATATTGATAAACGCTCCAGTCCCTCTTAATACACTTCATGAAACTTTATTATTCATAAAAACAGGAATTAGAATAAATCTATAAACGATGTTTTATCATAAATTTCAAAGTAGACCTTGGAGGTCAAATAATCTCATTTGTAAACCAATATGATTAATGGACGATTGATTACCAAATTTTAGTCTTTTGACATGTTAGTCATCAAATATTTTACTTTCCAATATTTTAGAAAATTTTTCTACAAATAACTACGCATAGTATACAAGTTTAAATATGAATCAAAATGAATAGTAAAACTTGAAAATAAATCTTTAAATTAATTTATCAGTGATATGCAGTAATTAAAAATTCATTTTTTCTTAATTCATTCATTACTTCATAATGAAAATGAAAATTTTTTTCTATAAATTATATTTTTAAAACAATATAAATTTCAACTTACTTTGATAATACAAATTTGAGAAAAGTTGTATTTTGATGCACATATTTTTACCTAAAACTTTATGCAAGTAGAGAGATTATTATGACATAGACCTTAATATCATTTTTAAGAGTAACTTGTTTTTAAGTTTAAAGAAAAATAAAGTGATAATTAATTGATATTTATATCTCAGACATAAAAAATACGAAAATGTTCATTACCAAATAGAACGAAATTTCTTAATTTAAATTGGGTAATTAGATAAAAATAATATTTTTTTATTTTTATCTCATATTTAATTAAATTATTTCCAATTATGTTTCAGTAAAACTGCATTCCATTAAAACATAGGCTTTATTTGCTGAATGAAACGGGTATAAAACAAACTAATTCGCAAAATTTGTAGACAGCATTTAAGATTGAATTTAATTTTAGTGGCGAAAGTTCTGAACCAAGCTAAATAAATAATTCCCGTAATAGGAAGACCAGATGGGCCCCTATTTCATAGAGAAAGAGAGACCAATAACGAATATTTGTGGATATTTCGAATTAAATTATAAACTATTTTTCTTGCTGCATTGCTATTGAATTTGATTTTGCATTTTTTTTCAAAATTTATTTTAGTCGTTCAGTACTGCTAATAATTTTGGTTTACTTTGTATTGATATGAATTAAAAACAACAAATTAGTCTTTTAGGGTAAACTATTTAGGTTGTTCAATTTACCTTTAAATTAATATACTGGTTATTTTTATAATCAGATCTCATGTTCCACGTAATATAGCAATTGGAAGGATTTAAGGCTATTGCCTGATGGAAGGAATTGCAGGAAAAATACACTACATTTGTGTTTCTAATGAAAAAAAAAAAACAGCCTGAGTTTTTATGTGAGATGCACATACGAATAATCACAGCTTTTATAAAAATTTTTTGATTCTAAAGCTGAGTACTTAACGCTATAAGCTTGATTCAAATCACTTAGCCACGGGGTTGACTGAAATTTAGTTGGATGCTTTGGATGGCAGCAATTGATGTTTATCTATGTAAATTCACTAGTTCACTATAAATTGTATGGCATGTTTTTTTAGCTATATAATCTTTTGGCTTTTTGAATTTATTGTAGGGGTTTTATTTGTTTTTACTCACGTGCAACTGAAAATCAAACAATTCTTTTTATTATACTCCCTCTCCCTTCTCTGGTTTATTTCTTTCTGGAATATGTTATAAAAATGGTCAACCAGTTTAAATTGTGATAGTTTTTGAAAATAGCCGGTTAGACTGCATCAAATATCTTTGCTATAGATGATACTGGATTACAAAAATTGCATGGTATGTTTATATTGCCAAAAGACTTTACTGCTAATCTGCCTTTTTGATCTGTAGTGGTTTATCAAAGACTAGTAAAATTGCAAAATTTTCTAATTCTTACAAAACTACATTCGCACTTTATTTAAAATTGAAAAAAAAAAGATCCTCCTACCTCATTGACCCCACATCAAGGTGCACCCTAGATAAAGCTAAAGTTTTATCTGTCTGATCTCAAACCGCATATTAATATCAAAGAATAAGTCACGTATTCATTACAATAAACTTACATTTACTATTACCGTGGTATGTTTGCTGTTTCAAAAATATTTCACAGTGTAATGAATATAAGCGAAACTTTTGTGAGCAAAAATTAAAATCATATGCAGTTTAAGGCAATTAACATTCACAGATTTTAATTGGTTTATTTTATACTAACTACTTATCCAACGTTGCCTGAGTATTTAAGTTTTATATATTTTGCAGACAAGAGAATGATTAACAAAAGAATGCATATAGTATAAAATTGGCGTAGTTTTAAAGCCAACTGTTTAAATATCTATTAATAGTATAGAAATTACAAAAATAAAACATTATTAGAATTCATTATAATATTTATTTAACTCAAAACCTGATTATAAAGAGCATTTTTAGTTTTATTTTTAAGTGCAGGAATAAATAAATCCTTGATGAACTCGCCCTTAAACAAGCAGCATAAAACTGTCCATGAGAGAAATGCAGCGATCTCAAATTACTTCTGCGATGCTTAATGGACTGCCCCTGGGATTTGCTCGTGTTTGCAGATACAAGTCTCGCTGGAAATTGCAAAGTTAGAAAGAAGATCCATCAGAATGAGTGGTATTCTCGGATAAAATTGTTTCTCTCTTTCCTTTACAATAGCATCTTCAATCACATTGCCCAGAAAGTTGCTTGCACATAGCCTTAAGATATTGTGAAGTTTCGGCAGATCGAAGTTATATAAAAAATTATTCGAGATTCTACTAAAGGCGGTCCTGAACAGGCGATGGGGTTCAACAGGATAAAGTGTGTTTAGAGCTGTGTTGGGTAAATAACCATTTTATCAGAATCGAACCGTATCAAAAGAATTGTATTCAGTGATTGTGTCTGCTAATATGGTAAGAATATATGTCGTCATTTCGATGATGTCTTCGTTATCAGCAGCAGTAACCCTCTCTATCAACCAGTTTAAATTGTGATAGTTTTTGAAAATAGCCAGTTAGACTGCATCTAATATCTTTGCTGCCAGATGATACTGAATTACAAAATTGAATGGTATGTTTATATTGCCAAAAGACTTTACTGCTAATCTGCCTTTTGATCTGTAGTGGTTTGTTAAAGACTAATAAAATTGCAAAATTTCTAATTCTTACAAAACTACATTCGCACTATTTAAAATTTAAAAAATAAGATCCTCCTACCTCACTGACCCCACATCAAGAGAATCCTATTTTCTCAGAGTTATTTATTGAGTGAGGTGGGCATTTTGGTGGTAGATAATTTTGAAGTTTAGCTAGAGGATTACTGACACTCTGTTTTATTAAAATGCAGTGCTGATCTTCAATATTTTCCCTTTTTAAATTAGCTGACCATCTACCAGTAGACTGATTAAAATTGCACTGTCAAACTGAACTTTGAACTGTCCTTTCGAAATATTACCTGCCTACAGAAAATGAAGCATTTTTAACTTTTATTCTTGGGATTAAAGTATTAATGAATATACACTCAAGAGCCAAAACATTATGACCACCCCTACATTTTGCAATGAACTCGCCTGGATGACGTGGATGGCACGTGATCAGGTGGAAGTGGTATTTAACTGGTAATAAGTGGTGGTATTAATCCATGCCAAGGCGGGTTGAAGCTGTGTTGCGCGCTGTAAAGGTGGGCCAACTCGTTATTGACAGGTGGTCATAATGTTTTGGCTCTTTTGAGTGTGTATCTATCAACTGAAATTTACTATTTACTTTACTTTTCGTATTTCCCATAAAAATCTACTTTTTAAAAGATGCTCTAAAATCGAAATAATTTATAAGAATTTTTCCAGATTTCGAAGTTAGTTTTGATAATTTTATTAAGAAAAAAGGTGAAAAGGGTAAAGAAATCATGAGAAACTCAATTGCAGATGGAAAACACTGATAATGATGAATAACGAGGGCGAAAAAGAAATTGATTAAAAACAAAAACAAAAATAGATAGTAAAAGAGAAATAAGTCTGTAAAAGAATTTAGTCTATATGACAGAATATTTGAAAGAAACAAAAATGTATTTAAAATATTGCAATTGCATAAATTTAATATTTGACACTATTTTAATATATATTTTTTTTCTTTCTAATGCAGCTGGCAAACACTTAGACAGCTAGGTCTTATGCCTTAAGGCAAGTGCTGCACAGACGTAATTTTGATTAGAGGGCGAGTGTAACTTGAAGATAAGCCACAAACAAATGCCCCGCAAATAGTGATAGACCGGTAGCGTTTAAAGTGGATTCCGGAACCACTACAAACATCCATTGCACCGCCTGGTCTGTACTGAGCGCCAGAATTTATTCGGCCATCAGGCCCCATTTACTTTTAATATAATTTATTATATTCATTTTTATTTGGTTTTATTTTATATTTGAAATTGCAAAACATCAGGCCCCAAACCCGGATGTTATGTATTTAAAATAATTGCAATAGCAATGCATAAATTAGGACCGGAATATTGGATTCCGAACCACTACATAACACCCATGGGCAAAAGCTGATTTGAACCAGATACCTGTTTGAACTCCAGATATAGCCATTCAGCCATCAGGCCCCATTTACATATTACATTCATTTTTATTTGGTTTATTTAATATTCACGTTTAAATTGCAAAATTTTTAATAAACTTTGTATTACATCGTATCTTTTTGTATTTTTAACTTGATTAGAAAATCTATGCAACCATACATTAATTTCAAAGACATCAGACCGACTGTTGAAACACAAACATTATGTAAATTTCATTAATTTATTTATTATATTTCTCTTTTGTGTTCGTATTTCATGAGATTCTTTTTCAGAATTTAAAAATCAATCTGATAACTTGCTTTCTGTTTGATCAATTGCCATTTATTCAAAATAACTGCAGAATTTAATCAACCACTGTAAAATGAATCATATTTCTATTGAATCAGAGATTTTAAAATGAAATTGATCTATAAATAGTATAGGGCTGATAATTTTCTTATAACTTATTAATTTTAATTAATTTAATATTATATTTATGCACTTTTATTGAACAAAATGTTCATGTATTAATTTTTATTTTGAAATATACTGAAATTATCTTGAATTTTTATCTTGAAATTTTTATATTACGTAAACGCTAATCTAAAAAATTGTAGGCCCTGGTCTAATTAAGCCTAAAGTGTGAACAAAATGACCGTAGAACGACAAACCAAAACTTCGTATAAATCTAATTATAAAGATATGTACCCTAGACTCTATTAAGAACAATTATCAATTTCATAATTAAATGTAGGATAAAATATTCATTAAACCATCAAAATATACTATTAATTTTCACATTCATAAATTCTATATATTTGAATACCCTTATTTGTATTTACAAACTAAATTACTAATTAATTTTTTTGTAAATTTTTTGTAAATTTACTTATATTGTAAATTTGTGTACATTTGCTTATTAATTATAATACTTTCGTAAATTGCCTAAATACTTCTACTTTAATAGATTAAACTAATCATACAGCTTGAAATTTATTGAATGACAGCAAACATATTGAAATAAGGAACGACCAGTTTACACATATTTAAAAACTGATATTGTTCTCTCACCAGCAAAATCTGATCGAAGAAGGAACATGGATGGAAATCAGGCTTCTAGAAAAGGATTTTGAAAGCCAATTTTGCATCCCTTCAATACGAATTCTTAACTAATCTGCTCTTCTAAGATAATAAATTACAGTTTAAACACGCACCGGAGGTCCAAACGGCACCGCGATGAGTTGTGTCATAAATTGGACTGTCGCGGGAAGAATTTAATTACGATGCTGCTGCATATTTATGTTGTAGTTATTTGCAAATCGCGAACACTCAAGTTGCCACTTAGATTGGTGTTGGTTTAAGGATTATGAGATTTGGAAAGTGTATGCGTCCATGCATAGTGAATACAGTTTTCGTTGTAATAGGAAATAGGTGATTTGATTGATTGAATGTTTGATTTAGAAAAATAATGAATGCCAATGTAAGGGAGGAAAATTCAACGAGAAATGTACTTTTATAGTAATAATGATTCTTTAAAAGACAAAAAAAAATATATACCAAATCTTCTTAAAGAAACAAGAGTCATTTTCATACGTAGTTTCTCCATGACTTGACATTTTACGCATTTCATTCCAAGAAAGATTTGTCGCAAAAAGATATTCTCACAAGTGGACTCTCAAATGCCTTTAAAGGTCTTTACGTCTTAAGGTCAACGAAGTGTTTATTATAGGTATAGTGCAACAGTATAAAATCGCTCAAGTGGCTAACTTTCAATCATTTATATTGGACAAAGGAACCCAAGTAGGTAGATGACATTAATGGTGAAAGTGCAGCATACTACAAACACTTTCTAGAAATGATTTAAAACGTTTTCTGCCATTCTTTTTTAAAGGCTACTGTTAACGATCTCTTTTATTATGGAGTTGGTCTCCTGAAGTTACATTTATGGATGAATGTTTGTAGCAGATTAAACGTTTGACGAACGAAAAATAATTAAATATTCAAGGGTAAATTGAAATACTGAAATAAATAGGAAGAAACTCAATGGAATGTTTTTGAACAGGATTTCTTGTTGATATTTTAATTGTCTTTTAAAATATTCGAATTATGGAACATAAAGGTGACAAAAAATTATATTTGTATTTTGAATTTAAATATTTTCTAAATTGATAAATGGATTAAAAAAGTTCCCTGATGTACCAGAAAAAGCATGGCATAAAAGGCCTTAAGCTTTATATTGACAAACGCTCAGTCTCTCTTAATACAGTGCATAAAACTTTATTCATAAAATGAGGAATTAGAATAAATCTATAAAACGATGCTTTATCATAGATTTCAAAGTGGAAGCTTTGAGGTCAAATAATCTCATTTAGAAACAAATGTGATTAATGGATGATTGATTACCAATTGATTGATTCTTTTGACATCAGATATTTTAGTTTCCAGTATTTTTATAAAATTCGTCTGCAATAACTATGCATATTAGAAAATTTTGAATATGAATCAATATGAAACCTGAAAATAAATCGTTAAATTAATTTATCATTTCTTAGATATACAGTAATTCAAAAATTAATTTTGTTCTTTTTAATAAAAATCAAACAAATGTTTTCTAAAAAAATATTTTTAACACAATACAAATTTCAACTCTCTAGTAATACTAATTTCTTTAGTTTAAGAAAAATTGTATTTTGGTGCATATATTTGCATGTAAAACTTCATATAACTGAATAGATTATTATTATTATATAGGCCTTACTATCATTTTAAGAGCAACTTGAGTTTATAAAAAAAATTAATTTCATTTATTGGAAATATTTAAGGCTTCAGTTAAGCAGTTCTATTGGAAAATAAATAAACAAATAATTCATATTTATACTTCAGACATAAAAAATTTGAAAATGCTGATTACTAAATAGAAAGAAATTTCTAAATATGAATTGTCCAATTATATAAAAAAATAATTAATATTTTTTTTTTTTTTGGGTATTGTTTTTAACGGCCTGAAATATTTAATTCCGAAATTATGTTTCAGTGGAAACAAGCTGCAATTGACAACATTAAAGTATATTTATTTGCTAAATGAAACGTGGGTATAAAACAAAGGCTAATTCGCAAAATTTAAGGAAAGCATTTATGATTGAACTTTTTATGTTGTTGTTAAACAAAAAAATTCCGATTTAAACGACTGTCTCTGAACCAAAGCTAAATAAAATGAAATTCTCGCAACGTTCCAAATTTTGCAGCCAATTATGGCTTTCGCTGTTTGAATTGAATGACTTGAAGAGCGCGTCTCGTTGGTATCCCTTTCATACAAATACGAGCTTGGATCAATTATGTTTCAGTAAAGCTGCATTCCATTAAAATATATTTATTTGCTAAATTTCATTGAATTTATGTTAGAGAGAAGTAGCAGAAAGGCCGGATGGCCCTTATTTCATAAGAGAGAGAGAGAACACAATAACGAATATTTATGGATATTTTGAACTATAAACTATTTTTCTTAGTACATTACAACTATATTTGATTTTGCATTTTTTAAAAAATGTATTTTAGTCGCTCAGTACTGCTAATAGTATTGATTTTCTTAGTATTGAAATTAATTAAAAGCAAAAATTACGATTTTAAGACAAACTATTTAGGTGTTCGGTTTACCTTAAATTAACGTATTGGTTATTTTTAAACATCAATCTCAGGTTCCACATAATATATTAAGTGGTGGCGGGCAATATTATTTCCTGGGGGAAGGAATTGTATTTTTGCGTTAAGTAGAAAAATAGGGTTATACTTGAGTTTAGATTTTTTATAATGTAGTAATCTAAAATGCCATACAAATTCCTATAGTATGATGCAAAGTGATTCCAATTCTAATAGTTAGTCAAAGTTTTTTTCATTTCCAATGGCAAGGCAAGTACAAGAAGAATAAAAATAGCAATAATAACAAAAATAACAAAGGGAAAAAATATACAAAGAATAAACGTACAAAAAATGCAAAGATGACCGGGAGTCATTGCCTTAAGAGTTCTCGCACGCCAGTAAAACGCTGTCTCCGAGTCGCCGTCAAGTATCGCACATCGTTGGAGGTGGTCTCTTTTCATTGGGTCTGTTGGTTAGTCAAAGTAAATAATCTATTCTGGAACCATATGCCATGAGACGTATTGTGTGAGCTCAACCGATACTCAAAGAAAAATAATAGTGCTGGTATTATTATACAGGTTTTATAAATCAATGTTTCTAAAGTTACAAGGAAGATATCAAATTTTTGGAATTTTTAACAATAAATGCTTTGTAATGGCTTTTCTAGATTTAGCAAACACGTTCATATACTCCAGATCTGTAATGGATTAATTATTCAACTATACTTGTTACAAGCTTTTAGTCAAATGCTATGAGATACCGTTCTTATGACTTTCGACAAAAATGGTACAAGCAAGCTGAGAGATTGTGGCGGCCAGCCAATAGCTCCGTCCCGGTCATTCCATAGTGTTGGAAAGATTTAGAAGATTTGAACACATTGGCTGAAATGGGGAAGAAATTTGAAAGTGTATTGAAATAATACACTTTCAAAAAGATGTAAATGTTGAACAGTTAATTAAGTAAGACATATTTCAAGAAACTAAAGAAAGTTTCCTGATTTTAATATTTCAAACTTGCCCTTCATATTTTGTCAAAACTCTTTCGAATCACCATGGCTAGCGGAAGATATTATTTATCATTTTATAATTATGGATGACTATAGAAATAAAATTAAAAATCACACGAATGAGCTGGAAAAATGGTAAAGCATGTAAAATACAGGCTGAATTAAATATCTATGGATTTTACGAATATTAATATAAAAAATCATTTCGTTAATAGGAATATGGTTTATAATAAATTCTTTCGATAAATCAAAATTTATTTCAAAACTTCAAATAAAAGTATGCAAATAAAAAACTATATAAAAGCTACAAATAAATTTCTTCAAAAATTCATGTTTACAAATAAATAAACTAATTGCAGTATTGACTAGAGTTGTTCATAAATATTGATTAAATGCTGTTGAGGCTTAATGTTGAACGGATGGCTAAGATACGAAGAGTTCATATACATTGAATAGTCCACATATATTTAATAATGTGTTCTCAGAAAATGCTTTTAATAAACTCATATAGTTACTATTACCGCCGTATATTCTCTGCTTTAAAAAGGTTTCACGCTGTAACGAATAAAAAGCACGAAGCTTTGGTAGGCCTAAACTAAAATTATATGCAGTTTAAGGCATAGATACATTATTTTGTACTAACTGTTTATCTAAAGTTGTCCTAGTTTATATTTTTTCAGTATTTTCAGACATTATAATGATTAACAGAAAAACGAATGTAGTGCAAAATTGATATAGTAACTAAAAGTCAACTATTTAAAGATTATTTTAACAATATTTAATTATTAATATAATTTTAATATTAATTTTTTTTTTTTCTTAAAATAAAACATTATTCAAATCCATTATAATGAATACTTAACTCAAGACCTGGTTATAAACAGCATTAGTTTCACTTTTAATTGAAAAAATAAATAACTGAGAAGCCATCTTGAACAAGAAACATAAAACTTCCATGAGAGAAATAGAGCGATCTCAAATTACTTCTGCAATACTTAATGGACTGCCCCTGGGATTTGCTCTTGCTTGCGAAGACACAAGTCTGGCTGGAAATGGCAATCTATTAAAAGTTAGAAGAAGATCCGTCAGAATGAGGGGTATTCCTCGGAATAAAATTGTTTCTGTTTTTTTTTAAATAGTAGCTTCAATAACATTGCCCAGTGTCTTCTTTACAGATAGCCTTAAGCCATTGTAAAGTTTTATCGGATCAGTTATATTGAAAATTATTCGAGATTCTACTAAAGACAATCCTGAAAAGGTTGATGTGGTTCAACAGAGTAAATCAACAGGATGTAGTGTGTTTAGGAATTGTGTTATGTAAATAACTAGTGGCTTCAGTATCGAAAGAATTCTGTCTGGTAATATGGCAAGAATTTATTTCGTTATTTCGGAGACGTCATCGTTATCAGTAGCAGTAACCCTCTCTTGCAATCAATTTAAATTATGATATTTTTTTAAACAGACTGCGCCTATTGTCTTTTGCTACAGATGATACCAGATTACAAATATTGCATGGTATGTTTATCTTGACAGAAGATTCTACCGCTAATCTGCCTTTCTGATTTGCAGTTAATAGATTTTGCAAAATTCACTGTATCTAACAAATAACATTTCAGCTATTTAAAATTGAAAATAAAGACCCTCCTACCATACTGACCCCTCATCAATACAATCCCGTTTTCTAAAGAGATATTTATTGAATGAAGAAGGGGTATACTTGGAAACTAGCTAATTTACTAGAGTTTACTGACTATCTGTTGTATTAACCCTCAGTGCTAATCTTTGAAATATTTTATTTCCCCTTTTCAAAAAATAGTTGATCGACTACCTGTTGATTGGTTAGCTGTTGAGGAGACCTGTTGATTGGTTAGCTGTTTACACGGCTACATAAAAATATACTTAAAATTTTCGTTCCTGGGATTTAAAGTTTTTAAAAATATATATCTATCATCTTAAATTTTTAATTTACTTTTTACTTTTCTTATTTTCCTGTTAAATTTTATTTCTTAAAGATGTTCTAAATTAAACGAATTTATATGAATTTTCGTGATTTCGACGTTAGTTTTGTTAATTTTATTAAGAAAAAGAAGGTTAAAAAGTACAAAGGATTCAAGAGAAATCTCAATTGCAGAGGAATAACACTGATAACCATAAATACTTGAGTTTTTGTCAAATTGTCAAGTAAACTTTATTGAGGAATAATTATTTAAAAAAAATAGGTAGAAAAAATAGATATAGTCTGCATAACAGAATATTTTAAAAAACAAAAATATACTTAAAAGTATTACATTTTCATAAAACTTCAAAAAATTTAATATTTGATACAATTAACTTTTAATATAATCCATTGCACTCATATTTATTTGATTTATTTTATATTTAAGTTTAAATTGCATAATAAAATTATTACTGACTTTTTGTATTACATTATTGTTTAGTGGAAAACCAATGTAATTTACATTAATTTCGAGGACATCAAACTGACTGTTTGAAACTTACAATGTTATGTAGATTCCTTAATTTATTTATCATATTTCCCTTTCTATTCGTTTTTTGTTGGTTTCTCTTTATCGTTTTGGCTTTTTCCAAAATCAGAATTTGTTTTTGGTTGATCGGTTGCCATT